>PQXK01000077.1:0-154912 GCA_004786245.1 Botrytis hyacinthi | reverse complement strand
GAGAATTGGGCATCCCGTCCGCTCTGCCATACACAAGCTTCAGATCGGTAGATTAGTAGTTGGGTGGGTGACCACCAGCGAATCCCTACTGTTGTATGTTTTTGTTTTTTTATCTCTTCCATATGGATGGTGTTGTAGTGCTTTGTATGGAGATGGTGGTGAGTTTTTTCTGAGGTTCGTCGGACTTAAGCGAGAGAAGCGAAAAACTTTTTTCTGCCATCGCTGTTTAGTACAATCCACCTGAGATCGAGAAAGAAAAACTAGGGGCCTACATTACGCTCTACCAAATATACACTTGAAAAATGCTCGATCGGATAGACGATAATTCATTACTTTTCGATATCTAGCTACGTACGAAATATGGTAGAGACGCGATATGTCTTTTGGGAGTTTTCCCTTTTTTTGCTGTACGTAGAGAGCCAAGTTATTTTTGCTTATCGACATATTAATGGATATCTTATCTAATCAATCTTTTCGAATAAAAATATAATCTCAAAATCTATCATAAGTTCATAACCTCAGCAAATCTCAAAATCTCCAGCTCGTTCACATGTCTCTATCTTCTGATCCGTCCCTTAATGCACTGTATAGAACCAAAACATATCCACCAGATTCACATTATTCGAAAACAATTCTAATTCCAATTCCCAAGCTATCCTTGAGGCCATCCATCCATCCATCCATCCATCCACAAATATACACCCGAAAAATCCACACACATACCAAACAAACCCCTCGCTTACCACCCGTCATCCGTCCAACCCCACCATACATATCCATGCCCCTCTCGAGCCCCTCTAGCAAAAAAAGAAAAAAAAAACTCTTCACCCCCTCCCCTCCACAACACCCACAAACAAAAGAGAAATTTGACCTACGCAGGGATCGAACCTGCAATCTCTTGATATCGACGAATCGTAGTCAAGCGCCTTGCCATTGGGCCAGCAGGCCTGAAGAACTATTGAATAGTTCTTGGTGTTTGTTGATGAGAGGGGATAGTTTGGGTTTATATTCTAGTTTTGAGATTGGAGGGGAGTGAAAGGGGAGAGTGAGAGATGTGGGAAGAGTATTTTGATTTCTGGAATGCGGATGATTTACATATCTGTTATATCAATTCTTTATAATAAGTTGCGTTACTTACTTGGGGATTATTCGTGTTTTATTTCCTTTCCACAGCAGTAAATTTCCCGATAAATTTGAATATATAAAGCTGATTATCAGATACTTTGTTACATTATTGATACATCTAGCCCTCACTGGTGCGGTATTTTTCGTGTTAGCCTCGCCCATCAGTCTACTCCGTCTCGTGATCACATCCTTTAAGATCTATACACTCTCTTACTTCACTACATCTCACTTCCTATCATCAAATCACATTGCACCAGTAAAACACTTTAAAATGGGTAGGAAGACATTGTATTGTAACTATCCTATTCTATTCCTTTTTCCCGAAAAAAAAAAACACTACTACCACCATCCATATACAGTCGACCTGGTACTTGAAAAATAAAATAAGAAAAAACTGCGCTGTTCGCTACTCGCATGCTGCAGGGTTATCTCAGTTGAAGAAAGAAGAAGAAGACAAAGATTTACAAAACATATTTTAGGTACAGACAATAAAAGAAAATTTTGACTGCTAAAGTCCAGGTGATGGTATCTCAACTCGCGCGCTCTCTCTCTCTCGCTCTCGCTCTCCCTCTTGTTCTCTTTTGGAATCTGTAGCTCTCTCCTCCCTTCTCTTCTCCCCTTACGACGCAATGCAACGTGAAAACACTAATGCGTGTGAAGAGCCTCCATACGTCATAAAATCCTGCGTGAAGCCTTTTCCTTCTAAGATAAAAAAAATGGAATGATAAGTCAATGAATGCTGATGAGGTATATTACCAAATAATGACTATCAAAGTCATGAGAAAAAGTTCGAAAAAAGGAAATATTCTTTTTCAAGAGAGTGACGATTGTGATTATTATTGTCCATAGGTTGACCAATGTCCATGAGCTTCTCGTAGAACTGATTTATGTTAGTGAATATGATCAAAATAAAGAAGAGAAATTAACGTACCACTTAAAGTGTGTCCCTGACCAGCTCGATCCTCACATGCAATTTGCAGCTCACCACCTTCCAAGAAGGCCAAAACAACACTGTTTGGTAATTCTTGCATATCAACATCGGGTATTCCAGGAGCTCTAAATTCACCAAGGTGAAATCTACGTGTTGCTCCTTTATCATTTCCACCAGCTGTGATAATAAGAAGTCCTTGGGAATCCAAGACCATTGATCTACGCTTCCATAAAAGACTATCAGGAAATTGAACATTGACATCTCCAATATCATGAGCAATTGTGGGCGAGGCTGCCAATGATGGTTGAGATGGAAAAAGTGAAGCCTCCGAATCAGGGAAAACGGGGGGCTCTGATTCCTCACGAACTGTAGGTGAGATAGCATGTGCAATAGCTTTGCGACTCGAAGATAATGATGAAGACATGCGCTTCATCATACGACTTGCACGGCCAGACTTTTTGTCCGACTTCTCGTCATTCCCGGAAGACGCTGAGCTAGCCGTTGGTGGTGGAGAGAATTCGGAACGATCAAGACTACGACGACTGCTGATGGAGGATGGACGAGATTTACGAACAGGGGATGTAACATCAGTGGAAGAGGATTTTGATGGCGACTTAACAGTCGGAGAAGATGCGAAAGGCTCGATAGTAGAAGAACGCCGACGCTCGGAAAATGAAGAACGGCCATCGTTGATGAGGTCTTTGACCATTGCGATAGATGATCGTCTCTCGTTATTAGTAGTTGTGGTAGTTTTAGATGACGTTGATAAACGCCTTTCGGGTGCGGTCTCTTTCTCTTTTGGAGGACTAGAAACCGCCTTCTGGTGATCTATAATCAATGGGGATTCTGTCAATGGCGGAGATGTATAATCCAAAGGATCTTTGCCAGCTTCTGGCTGTTGAGGAAATGGTTGATTTGGATCTCTGACGATGCGAGCGGTTACCTGGACAGACTCAGGTCGAGATCGAGTCGACTTGAGGTCAGAAACAGGAGTCGGTTTCAACATGGCCACTCTTTTCTGAACAGAATTTGATCTTTCACGTCCTTTAGCTATTTCAGGTGACCCATCTCTTGATACACTAGGAGATGGTGTATTCTTATTCAAGGAATTTGTACGCTCAGCAATGGAAGGAGCTCTCGATGGAACAAGTACACTACTTTTTCGAACAGAAAAAAATGTAGGCGACGCAGAGGGATTTGGTCCAAGTGTGGATGGTGCTGCAGAAGAGTCTGGAGCTAGATTTTGAAACTTCTCAAAGGCTTTAATCCTGTTCGCAACACCAGATCCTACACTAATCTTCTTAGGAACAACGGGTGCCGCAGCAGGTTGCATGCTTAGGCGGTTCAAAAAGTTTGCAGATGCCGAAACAGGTCGAGAAACAGGTCGGTCACCACCAGGCATGGCAGTAAGAGGCGGAGGAATCGGATTGACTGATTGTAATGGACTTGAAACAGTTCTTGAAAATTTGATGTCATTTTGCGTAGGCTGAGGAAACAAAGGACTAATCGGCGATTTGCCCACCGACATAGGCTTTGCATCTTGGATCACTGCAGACTGCAGCTCATCCATGAGTTCGTCATCTGAAGAGAAGTTATTCTCAGAGTTAGGGCCACTCTTATCGAAACTAGTTCGAATTGGCTCGATGTTATGGATTTTCTTCTTCTGTGATAAATTGTACCCAGGGTCGAAAGGACTATCCTTCAGAGGCTTGTCAATTGTATTGAAAACAGGCTCACTAGCGGAAGTTTGCAAAGGTTCTGCAGACGCTTCAGATTTGGTATTTTGTTCTTCGGCAAGGGGAGAGGTGGCGACCGTGAGATCATCCTGTATGGTATCTTCGGAGACAGGGTGACTAGAGCTGCTAGCTGGTTCCTCGCTGCCTTGAAGTTGGTCGGGATTGATGCTTTCGTCGTCTAGTTCTGGGCTTTGCAGTGATATTGTTACAGCTGGCTCGTTCCCAGTACTCTCTAATAAAGTAGTAGGGGACAATTCTTCAGCCATATTATCTTTCGTCACTACCTTCGTAAAAAGTGCTTCTTGAACGGTCTCATCCGTGGACTCCGAGATAGAAGACGCTCTTGTCGATTCTGCTCTTTCTGAAGGCCCAACGGGTGATACTGGATAGGAATCGGATCTTGTAGCGTCTGAGTCGTCCGTTTTCATAGCGAAGCTTGTATCGAGGGCAATCGCGGATTGATCTGCTTTGGCCATATCAGTTAGCAAAGCCAAGGTATCTTGGATCTCCTGTGGAGCGCCTTGTGGCGTGCCAGGGCTCAGGGCAGAGGGTATCTCGAGATTTCTTGGAGATGTCGAGGAGTTTGGAGAAGTGGGTGGTATTTGCGCAGGCGCACCAGCACTCAATTGCCTCTTCCGCATTTCCATAGCCTTCATAAGTCTTGCCTTCTCTGGCGTAATTGTTGGGACTTTTGCATTGGGGGTGGCAGAATTCGTTGACAATGTTGTTCGAACCGAAACCCCAGAGCTGGTGTTTGGTCGTCCCCCACTTGTATGAGGGCGAGAAGGGAAAAACGTGGGTAGAGTTCCATTTTCAGGAATAGAGGGTGGTGACAAACTCATACTGGGTGGCTCTTCTGACTCCTGCGAGTTCAAACTCGCCCGCCCCTTTTTTGACCCTCCCTTTGTAGATGCTTTCAATCCCTGTGGAAGCGTTGACACTGGACGACAGTTAGGGGCTCCTCCAGATGTAGTAGTTTTGCCAACATCGAGAGAAGGGCGAGGTCCAAGTCTGACTTTAGGTCTGCCGGTATACTCGTAAGATGTAAGGCTGTACAAATCAGGTCGTGCGGACTGTGAAGATGTCCGAGGTGCTTCGTCAGTGGTTGCAATAGGTGAGAATGATCCGAATTCAGGTTCACGCGGCTCCCTTGGAGGAGGCGGAGAGGTATCAAGATCGAAGGTCAAAGGTGCTTTGGAACGTGGTGGAGGAGGAGAAGTTTCAAGACTGTTGTCCCCTTCTGCAACCATAGAAGAGAAAGTAAATGAATTTGGCAGATCGGCCGGCAGGGTGGTCGGATCAACTGTTGGCTGGGTGTCCGATATTGAGGTAATAGTTTGTGCAGTAGGGGGGTGCTCCTCCTGAACTGTGGATTGTCTTTTTGTTCTAATATCCTCCTCCTCGTCCTCTGCAATTTCCATTAAACGTCGTCGGCGCAACGAACTAGTCGAGGATGAAACGGATCCCGAAGCAGTATGTAGTGAGCAGGCGGCAGACAGGGTCGTATCACGGAGCTCTTTCGCAGTGGTTATTTCGAATATCGTATGATAGGGTGCGAACTTTTCGGTGACAGCATTAAAATGAACAGTGACGCGAGCTATCAGATTATCAGATTGTTAGAATTTAGAATTTAGATTCCCGAGAGTGAAATTTTTTGACCGAGATCAACAACAAGGGAACCCACCTTGAACCAGTCTTGAGCATCCATCTGGCACATATTTGATGACTACGTTCCGTCGCCTGTATCGCAGAAACCCGAACAACGGCGATGGTTCTTCATATTGTCCAATTTTATTTCTTATTTCCACAATTCCCCCATTGCCACGACCCATTAATTCTATTTCGTCTCTCGAGGCATACTTAAGAAGGAACCTACACGATGAATACAATATCAGTCTACTATATCACGGCGCACGCAGAGCAATAAGATACAAGATATTGAACATAAGCATACCATCCTCCGGGCTCAGCTACCGCCGCATCGTATGCTTCCTTGACCTTCGCATCATCCAAGCCATTCAACGACATTTCCTTGCGAGCCTCGTCGAAATTTGTTGTGGATCAGGGTAATTATACCAATCTTCCGGTTTAAACATTCGATTCAGGGGTAATCGTATCTGAACATGATATAATGTAATGCCGCTTCATCTGTCAAATGTGCGATTGGAGGCCCAAATAAATTGGCAGATTCCAAAAAAAGAAGCCAAATCCCCAAAATGTCAAAAGCAAGAACAAAAGCAAAGGAAAAGAAAAGAAAATATTGAAGCCGGTCGTGACTCGTCACTGTACAGAAGCAAGGTGTGTGTTAAGGGACTGACTGAAGAAGCAAGATGGATTATCGGAAATTATTAATGAATGATCCAAAAGTTAGAAGATTGGAGAGGAAAGGTACCCAAGTAAGTAAGGTGTTTGTCGAGGGGGTCTGCGCTTAATAAATGATTAAGATGCTTCTAGAGAAGATCTTTGACAATTCCTTTTTGAGGCAAGATTCATTGGTGAAGTTTGTCGGACCCTTGGAGAGAGGTAGCTATGAGGCTATCTAGCTATATATCATACTTTTTATATCCGTCTCAATATCTAAAAGGATATACATCTAGTAGTACACTAAGTATGTATCCAGCAACAAGTTTGACGTCGTTGATTAGTTGATTAGATATCGAGATGATCGCTTCAAGTGTATTTATTCACAAGTACCTACGTAGGTATCAACATATAACCCCTTTTATTACAGCTGAACGGAAGGGTGGTCTCCCCCGCCTTTTAGATAAGTATCTACTGTACAGACAAGTATCTACCCGGCATCTCTCTGGGGATTATTCATGCGATTTGAAAATGTAATCTGTATCTGTTCGTGTTCTGTAACAAGTGTTCGTCCGAAGGTGCACAGATGAACCAGACTGACCAATGACTGAATCTAATTGTACCTACCTGACTGTTCTGTACAGAGAAGCTACAAGTACAAGCCGTCTATATCGACTTGATTGGTAGCTGACGTCTTATTACTCACTACCCTACTTGCATATCTTCCAAGCCGTCTCGGTTCGATACGAATATGTAGGTACAGTAGGTGATAGATACATTTTCTTTTCCATCTTCAACCTAACCAGTACCCAAGTATAGTATCTACATTCCACGGAATCATACATCCAAACCCTCACCCTATCAAACCCCAGTGAATCTAAAATTCACCACAAGTTCACAACCCACGTTATTTACACGAGATGACAATTTAGTTGAAGATCTACATCTTGGGTAATTGTTTCATTTCTCACTAGATCCACTTCTCTCTATCTGTCACTTAATAATTATTTGGACTACTCGGTACTCAGACGGGTCTTTTTTTTTATTGCAGGGGCCGTGCTACGAACAAAAATCCGGAATCCGGACGATGTCAATTCAGGTACGAAGTACATCGAATTTCAGATATGACTTCAGGTCTTATTACCTATACAAGTATATTCCGAATCAAAGAATTTACTTTGGGTGTTGTTGAAATATCCTATCTTACAATCTGTATTTATGTGCATTTAATCTTACAACCTTGGAAATCATGATGTATCGACCACGGTAGTGATTTGGTACCAAGAAGAATTGAAAAGTGCTTTTGTTAACAATCACCATCATTTCCACCTTGTCTGAAGTGCCTCCTCATAAGCAGCCTCGCTGCGGCTCTCCCATTGACTCTCTGGATCAATCCGTGAATCTTGTGGACGGCGATTTATCATTAATCCTGTGAACTTGCATTCCCCAGCGAAATCACACGTGAACGTGCCTGATAAAGACTTGTTCTTGTCATCAAAGGTGATACTCTCCAACCTTTTATCAGAGCCGAGTTGAATTTCACCTTCGCCAGTTTCTTCGCCTCTCCAGCGATATGGCCATGTAGGTCTCCGGGCAGTGGGCTTATCGTTGGCTCCAAGGAAAAAGGCGCTTTCTTTGTGCTTACTATTACTCGCAACATTTTGAGATACGTCACTCATCATAACATCTCCATCCTCATCTATGGAAGAAGTACTTTCTCGCTTTCGCTTTTGATCAGAATTCTTCGGACTTGGCACATCAGTTGGTCTTTCAAATCGCATGATACCCTAATCGCAAAGTTAGCTAGTGAACACCAGGCACAGGTATATATTGAAATCATACCTCAACAACTATAAAATTGAACATTGCAAACATTTGGGGTCTTCCATTTTTGTTTTCGACATAAATGTCAAGAGTAAGGTCTGAGTCTTTCTCTCCCCATTCTTCCTCAATATCTGGGCACTCGATCACATAAGAACCTCGAACATCCCATAGATCTTCCGACTCTGCGCTTGAATTGGCTCGCGCGCCGCTGGCCGATGTCCGTGATCTTTTTGCAGCTGGCTGTCTGTGAGCATCTTTATCTTCACCATCTCCCGCGAACAGATCTGAATGAGTGCTAGTACTCCTTGTAGACTTAACAGCAGTTTGTTTTCGGGGGCCTGGAGAAACTGGAGCCGGTCGGTTCGGACTATGCGAATCACTATCGGAGAACAAATTAAAATGGGTGGCAGTGCTTTGCGCGACCTTTCTAGCTGTCTGTTTTTTCCGTGGTCGTGGTAGTGGTAGTATTGGGCGTGCTGACTGAGCTTTGATTTCATCAAACACATTGTCGTGCGTTCCTGAACTGGGTACAGATTTCCTTGCTGTTTGTTTTGGCCGAGCTCCAGGGGTTTTCTAAGAAGAAACAACTTAGCTCTTATTTATTACAATGTGTTAATGTAATATGAAGTATATTTTGACTTCAGTATGACAAAGCATAAGTTGAAAATACCATACAAAGGGCCAATTTTCTGCAGGATTGAAAACATGACACAAAAAAAGCCAAGCCATTCCAGTCAAGACGAAGGTCTTTCCTATTTTACGATGATGTAAATGAGAATTGCGTGATACTTATGGGAATTCCTTGAGAACTCTATTGCTCCGGGAAGGGATTATGATTGGCCGAAATATTTTCGATGATTGGAGGTACCCCCGAAGGAGAAGGAGGGGTTGCTAACCGTCCAACCTCAACTCAGAAAATGGATGTCACTGTAAACTTTACAAATTCCGATCATCTGTATGGTACTACCATTTGAAAAGAGATAGTCTTTGTCGCTCGTTTTCTCTTACCTTTGGTGTGTTTTCCTTAGGCCGAGTCGCTGCTCGTTCAAATTCACGCTTCTGATTCACTACAGCATCTGTAATTCTCCCCACAACGACCCACTGATCTGGAGAAGGCCGTATGTTACCCACCCGAGGGGCATCCACTAACACAGACTCCAATCCCATCTTATGCGCAGCTTCAGCTAAGGCAGCTCTACGCTCATTCTTAACAATGATAATATCCGGCTTTGCTAGTTCTCCCGTGGCACTTTTTGGAAACGCTTCGTTGAGGTATCTCTCTGGATTAGCATCAGCCTTCTCCTCGGCAGTCTTCAAGTTATCCCAATCGCCATCTCTCGCAAGTTTGTTTTGCTTCATGAAATCCTTGTTCAATTGGGACTCTGCGGCCTTGAGCTCTGGATCCATTTCTTTCTTCGCTCCTCCCAACCTCGACTGTAACTCGGCGATGGATCCAGTTTGTTTCAATCCTCTGAATGAACATTGGGCTTTCCACCAACCTGCTGGTTTCGTTGCAATACTATTGCCTAGCTCTTGACCTTTGGGAGGTATCAACATTTCGACGTTGGGATCGTAAGAATGGCCATCTTTGCGTAGACCTTCTCCGCTGCATGTATAGGTGACAGCTTTGAATCTATGTTCAAATGGCGGGATGACAATTGGATATAGGTCGGTCATGGTGGTTGCAAATTGACAGGGCTAAGTCCTGGAATGATTCTTGTTAATGGCCTCAGAATGTGCGTCGTATTTATGTAGGACTTCGATATTTTGCCGTGAGAAGTTTCGCATAAAGAAGACAAAGAAAATAAAACCAGTGACCATAATTAAAACCAATTGAAACGCCCAAAAATCGATACTCAAAGGAAGTACAAAGAATGGAAAAAAAGATAATAATTGATGGCTGTTTTGGACATGGAAGCCAGGGGATTTGAAGTTTCGGCAGCCTGACGTCGTTCGTTGACCAGCCTTGCCGCTAGCGTGATCTCTTAGCGTGGCGGGCACCAAAAAATCATCAGGCCCGCATAGCTATTGTAAAGATATAAACCATCATCAGAAAATTGAATCCATACTTGCATACCACAAGCCATACAACCCATCCTCCCTTTTCCTACGAACATAAAATTTAAAACTTCGCAAAGATGGTTGAATTGACAGAAGTTGAGGATGAGTCCTTTGAGCAAAAGCAAGCTGGACCATCTGAGGATGATTACTACACTGATACTGGTTGGTCTTACAATTGACTGCGATTTCATTTACAGTTAGCTAATGAACGCTCATCAAAGATTCTGAGATTTCCTCTGACGAAGAGGAAAATGTCGCAGATGAGGAGACTTTTGCAGACCGTATAAGTGCCCTGAAAGATATAGTACCAGCATCGACTCGATCATTTATCTCCAACAAGGTGGATGCAACCACAAGTTGGATCAAATCGGGTTTGATGTTTGGAGGCAAGACTTTATTCGTTGTGAGCACCAGTGCTTTGTTATTGGGAGTTCCATGGGCATTGGCATTTGTGGAGGAGCAGCAGGTAGTTGAAATGGAGAAGGAGATGAAGATGAGAGAGATGGGTGGGGAGGTGCGTTGCTCAATCCAATCCAATCGCATTTCAATTTGAATCTTCCATACTGACATATCTTACAATAGTTACTTTCCTCGGGCACAGATACAGCAGGACAGTTGAACGCTCAACTTGGCGCACAACAAGGAAAGCCAGCATTGTAATGAACGAATCTGCTATGATACGAGATAAAGAAAATAACCTGAATTGGGGAAGATATGGTAGCATTGTACATCAGTGAGTGGCTTTTGGGTGGGCGCATGATTCAGAAGGTTTACGGCCACAAAACCTGTGTATTTCTAGTTCTTCTCACCTCATGAACAAATAATTACTTCAGTAAATACTCGAGTACAATTACAAATCTAGTTCAACGTCACATGCAATAACCAAGGTCGAAGTTAAAGTTTTTTCTTATTTTGCAGATATTATCGATTTAGCCGCCTCGTCCGCCACTACGCCCACTCACTCGAATTCATGGAAAGATTTATACTTTGAAATGTAATTCATTCCCTCTCTATTTTGCCGATTTATCTCGAAAACACAAATAATATAAAAGCTCATAGAAAAACAAGTCTGATTCTTATGTCAAAAGAGTGATTATCTGAATTGATATCGGATATCGAAAAGAAAATATATTTTTCGTATTCGTCCTGTTGGTGGAGGCTGTTTGGCCCAAGTGTAATCCTAGCTGATTCATGATAACGGAAACCGCTTTTTTCGGGCACGCCTATCGGGATTGAGTGCTCCAAACTCATTTCTAATTTGGCTTATGAATCAACCATAGATGAAATCGTAGAGAAAAGAGCCAAACAAGACGCTGGCTTATTAGTTCAACATCTTATATATAACAAAACAGATTTTATGCATGATATTTGTGTCGTACAGAGTAAAGACTGCCCGAAGATCGATCTTCAAGTCCGGTAACTTGTTTCGCTTACGTAGTGCATACCCCCTGTGTTGGAGGCTTAAACAAGGTCCACTTCCCCATGTTAACCTTATGCGCTTGAGCAACAACTTCTACAATCTTACCGCTCCAAGTGAATGTCTGCTCCTCATCCCAGAATCACATCTACTCCTCTGGCTTCTTCTTGATCTGTGAATATTTCGCCAACGCCTACCATTACAATACCACAAGTGAATCTCCAACCCTCTTCTTAAGATCACTGCAATTTCTCCGGATTCCTCCTGATCTGCAATTGTTTCAGCAAAGCCTATCATTGTACCGCTACAAGTGAATCTTTCAACCCCCACATCTTAGGATCGCAACAGTTTCTCTATATTCTTCTTGATTTGCAAAGTTGATTCTGCAAGAATGTCGAGAACACCTCTATTTCTAAACTTTGCTGGAGATTCAAGCCGAAACCGTCAAATGTCCTGGTTACTGGCAAGTTCATCAAGGAGAAAGGAAAGAAGGTAAACTCAACATTTGAGGATATACATACTCATGCAGATATATAGCTAACAATAGGAAAATAGATGGCCTTTAGTACTTAGGTTCTGGAAAGGAAGCGTCCATAGTGGTAAGGTATCACAGTGAACTATTTTGAAGACAAACCGAGACTAACCAATCCTCTACGTAGAGGTTATCTGGCCTGTTGCCATTCTTTCTGCTATCTCTGCTATCGTTGTTTATTTGAACCAACACATCAGCAGCGATGTTACGCTTCCAACTAGTATTGTAAGTACTCTTCACAATCTAGACATTGGAATGGATCATTTGGGGCCTCCCATGCGGCTCCGCTTAGTCGTGGAATGCCAAAAACAGTATCAAATGTTGTTCATTCTACGAAAGTTCAACAAGATACTGTTCTGAGATTATGATCGACTGTCAGTTGTGATGCAGCACTTCATTCAGTTTGAACAATCTGAAACCATGGGTTAAAGTTGTGTCCATGCTTAACAAGCTGAGGGTTCTCATGCACGTGATCCTCGCGTACCACCAAACCGTTTTTAGTCACGTGTAGGAGAACCCTCAACTGGCATGCCTAAGACTTTGACAGATCAAGAATACCCTCGATATCTAGATTGATCCTGAGAACTGTGCCACAGCTAGATTGAGCCGCATATATATTCATAGAGACTTGAATGATGCTTTTATAATAGAATTGAGAAAATAGTTTCTAACTGAGCCAAGGTTCCTTCACTATCCATTGTCGTCGGTCTAGAACTCGTGTTTCGGAATCAAACAGCTTATGCCAGGTTTTGGTCTGGCCGTTCTCACTTTGCAACTCTCACAACCTCAATCCGATGTCTCACGCGGCACCTGCTTGTACTTGTTCCTGCCCCCGCTCCTCCCGATTATCAATACGATTCATCATTCACACAGAATGAAGGCAGTACGGATAGCTCAGCATATAAAGACTTTGATGGCGGAGCAGATGTAGCCCAGCAGCCAATTTCCAAAGCACTTGAGGCAAAGACAATTGAAACAGTCAAGATTATGATAGCGATGTTGTATACGGTCAAAAATCACTTGAGAGCAGATTGGGGCGTGGAACTTAGTTCAGGAACAATGATGACTGAAGAAGGCGATTTTTCCTGGCCAGCAGAGTATAGAGATCTGCTGCCACAAGGCTTTAAAGGTCATGAACATATGGGATTGGGTCTTACACTTCAATTGAGTACCTACGTTGAGAAATTCGTCAACACTGGTTGCAACTTGTAAGTCTACCATTCATCCTCTTATTTTGAGACAATTAAGTCTCTTCTATTCATCCTCTGGTCTTGAAACTTCTAACGGATACTTTACACAGGAATTGGTTCAACAATAGTGCCTCGGCTCAGATGCTCGCTAAACTAAACGAACTCGTCGCAGCCTACGGCAACATGGAAGTAATTAGACTTGCACCTACACCCGTCGCGCACTTAATACACAGTAAACAGACACTAGCGTTGTTTTGCAGCATACTACCTTTTGCTATGGCTGCAGAGATTGGCTGGTGGACAATCCCCCTCGTCGCTTTCGTAGCCTTCGCCCTTTACGGTATTGAAGGGATCGCCCAATGGCACGAAGATCCCTTCGGAACAGATAAGATTGACATCAACATGGATGACCTTGTCGAAGATGCTAGAAGAGAGATCGAAGTAATGTTGGAAGCTTGGAAAACTCAGGGACTAAGCGGAAATGGAATTTTCACGCCTAAGTTGAACACACCATTTACACCACGAGCTGAATATGGTACTCTGGGCTGAGAGAGATGTATATGAAACAACTGAAGCTCAGACACGATAAGGGGATATGAAATTGATATGGAATTGATTTGAAATTGATATGGTGGCATTAAATTTGTATTTTGGGGGAGGGGGAGTTTTATATCGATTTTCGCTTGCATGGGTCACGTGAGTTGCATTGAAGGTAGACAGTATTTGAAGGTGGATCAACAGCTTTTGCTATTGACCTGCACTTTTCATTGTTGCAGATTGTTTCAAACATTCAAAGGTTGATATTCGGGCATTGTTTTTGGGTAGTAGATTTCCTGGTTCGTTGCATCTAGTTTCCGGTAGACGAAGGATGGATCGAGTTGGTTGGAGAGCATTGCTTTTTAATTCACGGATTTCCAAGGATTCCAAACTCTCTTTGAATGTCATCTAAAAACAGTACAATTTGAGGGTTTAAGTTACAGATATTTTGGGGAATCTCACTAGTGATTTTTCAATAATCACATTTGCTTACAACTGTTTCCCGCACTCCCACCTCATAGGCCAACGTTTCGGTGTAGTCTGATTGGCACCTTGGTAATCCTTCGGATTGGGTGAGACTGTGCTAAACTGATGTCCACTCCACGGCCACAAATCATGACAAAGCCACATGCGTCTAGATATCGGCTAACTATTCACGTTGCATTTAAACGAAGCAATTGTCCAATGAGGAGGCACATTGGCTGATATCAGATAGCGTCATTCCTTACCCGTGTTAATAATCTATGCTGACTTGCATAGCTAGATTCTATATAAAAGATCCATTGCTCTCTCAAGGAACGGGTGGTTACCACGAGACATTTCAAGCAAGACAAAATGGCTGGAGAAATGATGCGTGCAATCGGTAAGAAGATAAAAGATGTATAATTAGGTACAGTAAGGAATGACATGACTGACGAAACACAGATATCGAAAATGGGAGCGGACCAATATCCAGTCTCTTTTTAAACAATGAAGTACCTAAACCCAATCCTTCTATCTCTCAGGCCCTGGTAAAGATCCATTCCTTTGGTCTCAATCGAATGGATTTGATGCAGCGAGAGGGAAAATATAATGTACCCCCACAAGCGGGGAAAATACTGGGTGTGGAGTTTTCCGGGGTAATTGAGAGACTTGGGGATGGGGATACTGGGGATTTCAAAGTTGGTGATGAGGTTTTTGGACTTGCATATGGTGGTATGATATTTTCTTCGTGTGGTTCTTAGGGGTACTGATGGTTTAACAGGAGCATATGCTGAGTACATCGCATCATCAACAAAAATGCTCATCCACAAACCGGCTCATATGTCATGGTCTGTAGCTGCTGGGACCCCAGAGGTATGTATGAAAGGCCCTCTTTAATATTGTATTAATAGGACCACAGACATGGATAACAGCGACCCAAGCTTTACATCTCGTTGGATGTTTCAAACCAGGAGACAATGTTCTTTGGCATGCCGGAGCATCCGCAGTGTCCATCGCTGGAATCCAACTATCCAAAGCCGCTGGGGCCAACAAGATACTCGTCACTGCTGGTTCCGATGAGAAGATCGCCTTCTGCAAGAGCTTAGGCGCAACACATGGCTTCAACTACAATACTGAAAACTGGGTCCAAGGAGTTCTAGATGCAACTGACGGACACGGAGCAGATGTAATTGTTGACTTCATTGGGAAGAATTACGCCCAGGGAAACTTTGAAGTTGCAGCTATGGACGGAAGAATTGTCCAACTGGCCAGTCTTAGTGGATACAAACTTGACGGTTTAGATATCACTCTCCTCGAGAATAAGCGTTTGCGATGGGAGGGAAGTAGACTGAGAAGCAGACCCTTAGATTACCAGGGGAAACTCAGAGATGTGTTGGTCGAAACTGCCTTACAGAAATTTGAAGATGGTACTTTCAAGGTTCCTATTGAGAGGGTCTTTTCCTGGAGAGATATCAGGGAGGCCCACACATTTATGGAAAGTAATAAGTCGAAGGGAAAAATTATTTGTACGGTGGACTGATGGTATGATTTGATTGGCCGTAATGATATATGGCGGCCTGCATCAAAAATGTGATGAATATATGTAGGCAACAAGATTCCTTGTTATTTTTGACAAACACAGTCACCGAGTATGAATGAATACAAATTAAATACCTCCACTTTCCATTCCGCGCCTGAACTTCATCGTCATCTACTTAAACCTTACACTTTCACAACATCGTAATCTTCACAGATAGTTTCAACAAAATGGGCACCAGTGGAATTATTGTCTTTGTTCTCGAAACACAACGTCGAGCTGTCTATTCTCATTTCGACTCACACCCTTCAAGTCTCGGGCAAGACATAGTTAGATTCATTCTCGGATTGAAGCCCAAGCAATTCTCGATAATGCATCAACGTCTTCAGGACATCGAAGTATGTGTATTGTTTGATAGCCATCTATGTATTCAACTAACAGATACGTAGTGGGTCAAAGAGACCGTCGAAGTTCCAAAGGATCTTCAACATAAATATCGCAAGCTGGGCTACTCTAAGCCAAGCGGCGATGAACGAGAGACACAGTGGTACTGAGTTCTTCGAGGTGTACAAGGAGGAAATGCGTTACTGCCAATCTTGAATGGTGATCTTAAGCATTTGGTGGAAGTGGAAGTTGATTTCAACAATCCATTTGCGGAATATTCGTACTTTCTCGATTTCCAGAAGATGACGTTGGAGACGTGGTGTTGCGACAAGATAGTTCATACAGTGAGCTTTCAGGCGTTAGCAGATTCAGAACAGGATTGTATGGAGGTGCTACAGAAGAAATTGATGGAGGAGGAGCAAACTAAACTGGGGGGAGGATCTGAGAACGATTTCGACTAATACCCGACAACTTCTCACCACTATCAAGAAGGTTTCGTCGTATTCGAATGAGAATCATATTGCGCATGTTTATTGACAAACAAATACTTTCACCGTCTCCCTGCATGTTCCCGTCTTCGTGCATTACAGCGATCCCGCGCGATTATCTGATCAGCAAGAGTTGTATAAACCGCCAATATTCTATTCCACCTTACTTCCCGTGTTACATGAGATCGTTGTACGTGATAGGTAGGCAAGACTCTTCTTAATGTCGCCACTTTCGGGGCACAAACATACTTGTCGGAATAGACTCTTGCCCGACAGCATGTGTAACAATGCTTACTAAACTGCCCATACACTTTTAAGCTGTGACGGAATCCACGTAAGAGTACCAAGTCATATTGAATGACAGTAAATATCCTACTCTTCCAAATATTTCATTGTCAAAGTGTGGTAAACATTGCAAAAAGAGGGGTCGAAATAAAGTGGGGGAAACATAGGCAAAACTCTGCCTATATTTTAGCTCCGTGCACCCCAGACCTCACTTAAGATTTACTTCACTCTGATTCAGTAATGCGACGGAAATGAAAACAGGTAGTTGTTGAAGCGATCAGATCCAATAAAGCAATCACTATGCAATTTAGCTTTGTGTGAGAACTCTTCCCTTGCTTTCGTTATGAAAATACGTCTCAAACAGCTCACGATGCTGCCACGATGAATCCAGCATGCAGTTCGCTGCTCCCAACTCCAACTCCAACTCAGCCGCAAGAGACATAGCCAAGTAGGCTATGTAGAAACTTAAGTATCAGGGAACAAATGAGATATCACGCCATCCCTCAGAACCCTTGATAAGCTTCGTAATGATCAAATTACTCCTCGAAACGGAGCCAACCAACAAACCAACCAACAAACAACCAAACGCATACGTTTAATAACCCTGGACGATTCCTTGTAATCAACAAGGACATTGCTTTGTAACATAAGTCGGCCTTATAGTATCACGCAGAAACGGTTGTCATTTGATGCTTCTTTAATTCCACCGTCAGCCGCCCCCAGTTCATCCCCTCTGCGATATATCTTTCTATCCTCCTCGGGACTGGGACAAGATGCACGTACACATCTAATAAGTTGACTTGCAATCTCTCTTTCTTCTTCAATCATTTCATCAAGTGTCTGAAGCCGATTTGAGGAAAGATTCAGTTGAAGATCTCGTGCTATTTCAGACGAGTGTCGTGAATCCTCCAATGGTTTTGAGTCTTTGTGTGCTGTTGTTGCAGCTACGCCTGCTACTGATAACTCACTCTGCAGTTGCGTGCTCAAGGGCGCCGGCTGCGCTTGCTCTAAGCCCTCTTGCGATATATGTGGGTGCTCATTTAGTATAGATGCTCTGGAAGTGTGTTTGGACAAGGCTCGTGCTGATGCTTCCGCCGCCTGTTTCTTGCTCGAGAGGTTTTGTTTCAACTTCCTCCGGGGTTCTTTTCTTCGTTGTATTGTAAGGATGCCCCAATCTATCGCTTTAGTGTCTCTCATAGCCTTGATGCGGCCTCTAGTTACAGCATTCTGCTTTGGTCGCGAATCTTCTCTGAAATTGGTGGTCTCTACTGTTTTATCGGAGTTGGAAATATTGTGCTGCGGTGCCAATTCTGCTGCTTCATTGTGTCGACTCCGAGTGTATTCTTGCTTATTACTCTGCTTTATTTGTCCAGCGACGCTTTCATTTTTCGTTGTAGCTTTGCCTTCCTTTCTGTCCAGCAAAACGTACGCATTTTCTCTTGGGAATTCTTCATCTGGCCCTGAAGTCACTGTTAGAACTCATTCTATCTAATGATCCCACACCTCTTACAGAATTGATGCCAAAAGCATTTATCTGCCATGTAAAGCATCCTTTCTGTGCCAACTCGAACATATCCTCTGCTATATTTTCTATAACAAATGTGATAAAGTCGTGTCGCTTGCTTTTTTGTGTATGCGGGGTCGAAACTCTGGTCATCAACGAGCTTTGCTATCATAAATTCACCGCATGATATATAAACCATAATAAGAGAGTAGTTAAGGTGATATCACCGCGAGCTTCGTTATTGTGTTATATTTTGCAATGGTGTGTAGCTGAGGTGATAAAAGTTTGAAGATACCTACCTACCTAGCAGTCTTATCGAGAAAATAGGTTGAGGTGGAGAAAATTCGATAGTGAATCTTCAGTTGGGAAATACTCAGAATCGGTCACCTTACAAAAAGCAAAATTATAGATTAGAGCGATGATCTTTTTATTGTTCTAAGAAGGCTAACCAAACGACTCATGAGTCAATTGCAACGCCTCAAGTACATTAGAAGGCCTAATGGGCTTCTCATTGCCACCCTTTAGAAACTCCTGTGTAACTCTAAACGCGATGTACTATTAGGCGTAGAATTACAATCAGATTGTCTCAAAGCTTCTCAACCATCCAAGAGTCACCTTTTTGCTTCTTCTCTCAAACCTCAAGTTGCGCCAATTGCTGTAAAGCTTCATCTGGATGATCATCTGCCTCATGGTCCTCAATCTTCTCTCCTGTTCCTGTCTGTTCCATCTGCGCAATTTTATCTTCAATACTCTTGCTCCACGCCTGAGCCTCCTGAACATAGAGCTCAAGAGACCTCTGCTGTTGGGCACGATACAATTGGTCATTCATGGCATTCAAGCGTTCGACAGGAATCTGGCTATATGCCCTATGAATGACCTCTTTATCACGCGGAGTCAAGTAACAATATTGGCGAGGAAACTGCTCGTGGGGCCCTATATTTCAGT
The DNA here is from genome assembly GCA_004786245.1 of Botrytis hyacinthi. Classification (NCBI taxonomy): domain Eukaryota; kingdom Fungi; phylum Ascomycota; class Leotiomycetes; order Helotiales; family Sclerotiniaceae; genus Botrytis; species Botrytis hyacinthi. The sequence continues at coordinate 135,653 of PQXK01000077.1, read as the reverse complement.
CAGAAGATTATTCAAAGTAGAAAGTGGTAGTGTTTGACATGCAGTGAGAACACCAGAACAGCTTATCTGCCATGAAAGTAATGGTGCCTTCACTTGCTCCAGCACATACTCTGGTCATGGTTTGGTAATGACTAGCGTATTGGCTCAATGCGGCTTCCATGGTGGTGATGGTTGTTCCTTCATGAACCAAGCGGTGGACCATGTACTGCTTGAGGGATGGGAGAGACGAGAGTGATTGTGGCATCAGACTTTCTGGTCCAGTTTCCAAGGGAATTGGTGGATCTTGCATGGTTGCGTGCGGCATGTTGAGCAATACTGAAGGAGATGGTTTGGACCTTGACGGTGGTTTTGATATCGAGGTATCGACGTATCGTTGTTGACACCTTTGACTTGTGTAGAAGCAATCACAGGAAAACCGTCGAAGTCGCATGCAACTTAACAAACAAATAATGGAATCCAAAGATCTCCAATCAAGTTAGGCAGCAATGTAATAGCACACCATATTCTTTCTCCAAATTTGTTGAAATGAGAAACGGGTTGTGCCGTGCAAAAGATCTGATTTACGGCCTGTGAATCACATCCAGAACGCTAAGTACTCATATTCACCTCTCATCTCATCTCTCACCTCATAAAAAAAAGCACAGCTCGCTCGAAACCTAATTTCCGAGATTTAAATCCGCGCCGGAAATACAGTACATTTCTAAAAGAATATTAAGCGGACCAACAGATTTGAATGTATTAGACGGCACTCGATGGGCGGCTCTTTGTTCATGGACTCCTGGTATCTGGGCGGGTTTGGGAAGGAAAAGTGACGGTTTAGTGAATTGAAGTTAGATGTCAAGGTTGAATGTGTCGATCGAGGTAGAGTTTCACAAGAAGGTTATGTATCGGGGTTCGGTTTCTTTAGTTGTTGTTGAGAGGGGGGGATTTGAAAGATTAAAAACATCAAAAAAATCAAAAAAATCAAAAAATTACATATTCAGCTTTCAATTGTAAATTTTTTTTCTGATTTCCGATTTTGATTTTTTGATATACTTAGTCATTAGCATCATTAACCAATCCTATAAGCTCGCTATACTTTAGTTGAAATGAATACTAATAATGTTTGCTCTATTCTAGAAGATCTCCAAATTTAGTTTATTTATATTCCTGTCCCTCAAAATTCCAAATCGTAAATCATTCACAGGTCGGAAAGAGACCTTTTGGCAATTATAATGGGTCAACGATGGAATTTGTGTGAGTAGTACCAATAGTAGACTCATGGATATGATTCATTGCAGCTAAAACGACAGGACAATGTATTCTGACATGAGAAGACTTACGATTTGGGAGACTAGATCTTTCTTAGCCCTCTGAGTTGTCCTGGGTTTGAGACCGAATTTCCTGATCTGCTCCAATTTGATAGGTATATCCGGATCTTTGGATTTGTGGCTGTTGTAGATGGGGTATTCATTCATATAGCTAGTATTTACTGAACTTCCTTTTGTGAGATACGAAGCGACATGTTAAATAAACTGAAACCATGGAATTACATTTAGATTTGCTACAAGCTTCAAAGACCTAGGTGGAGTGATTGCTCTGTTCACAAGGTAGCTCTTATTTTATGTCACTTTCCACCGTATCATGCACATCTTATATCACACTGTTAGAAGGATCAATGTAAGCAGAATTTATTTAATAATTGAGTGAGTTATCAAGAAAATTCTACTTGTATGAACAAGGCAATGAACTGGCAAACTGGGATTACCGTAGCCCCAAATCTCGCACTTACTACTGTGTATGTTCTTGGATGATATTGGCCAATGCAGTGGTGAGTGAATCCTCCAACAACAAACGGGCTATAGGCTTGGTCATACGGTTTGCTGCCGCCTTGACGGCAGCTTGTGCCTGTCTGATGGCAATCTCAGCACCACGACCAAGACATCGACGCTCAAACATCTTTATTGTGATCAGTTCACCAGTGTCAGGGTCTTTGACAACTGAATCGGGGAGTAGGAGAGGAGGAAGAGGTGCCAGTGACGAGGACGGTGCGGCGGGCGTAGAGTTGGGTGTTGCAATGGGGTAGGAGAGACCGGGTAAAACAAGGCGAGCAGCTAAGAGCGATGAAGGGGTTGGAGCCGGAGGCTCGGGTCTGGTGGTTGATACCGAAAATTCATTTGGGGTCTGCGAAGTGCCTAGGCCTCCGGGAATGACTAGGGCATTGGCAAAGCCTTGAGAGTCTTGTGCTGAAGTGTATGGACTTTCGGGATAGACAAAGTCTTTGGAGTAATCTCGGGGTGCGTGTATTGGTGCCGAAGCTGATGTATTTGGAGGCTTGAGATATCCCTCAAAGTGATTTTGAGCTAGATTTTGAAATGGGATCGCCATGAGATCCACTCGTTGTTGACCAGCTCCAGAGACAGGTGTTTCGTAGGCAGCTTTAGATATCTCTGGGGCCTCACTTCTGATTGGCTGGACAGGTTTTGCAGAGCGGCTTGGGGTTCCCAAGGTCTCCAAGATGCTATCAAAGAAATCTGCAGTTATCGCAGGTGCTGGCTCGGCAGATTCTGGAGTGGGAGGCGATTGTCCAACTTGTTGTTGAACAATGTACTCGGGATCACCATATTTACCAGGAAACTCGCCATATGCACTAGATAATTGAAATCTATCCCACAAGACTTTCTCAGTCCAGTAATAACAAAAGTCCAAACCAGTCAACGGATATTGAGAAATGACCGAAGCAAGTTCTTTTTGGTACTCGCGGTCGAAATTATCCGTCTCAAAGGACTGATGTATGCTGCAAAGATTCAGAAGCATAGACTGATGATGTCTCTGATAATGAGGAGGCCGGACGTAGGAGCTCGACATGTTGTAAAAGTAGGATGCTGTCTTGGATGTTGGTGACCGCGTACTCCGAGTAATCTCTGATCACAGATGAGGCTGATCTTCTATTGTGGGCGAGTATGTTTGAGTCTCTGGCTGATTTACCGTATAGTTTTGTTGCTTGTATAATGACTTGCTTATGGTCTGGAGATCCCTGGAATCGGGTAACCCATATATAGCAAAGTCAAAGGAAGCAAGATACGGCTTTTGCTTTGGATCAAAGAAGAACCTAAAGATACGGTTTCTTGTGATTTTCATACTTCATAATTATATGTAAGTCTGTACCAGATAGTACGATGAAAGGCCGGGTTCAGGATCAATTGATCTGGAACTGGCACATAAATAGCCGTACTTTGTGGTTAAAAAAGTTTCAAGCAGTAGCAATTTCTGTGCTTGTAGTCAAAAACATATCATAAACCCCAGATTTAGGGCTTTGAGCTTTTTCAATGGGTATTGATTGATGGCCAGGAAATAGAGTTTCCTTACAGGAGGGAGTGAGGGTGCATTTATATATTCCATATCGCCATGGTACTGGCAATTTGAGGAAACTAACCCTGAGATAAAGAGCCTCCGCAATTTGCTGTAAACGCCTTGTGCTGGTAGATTTTGATGATATAAGTCTTTTGTTATGCTACAAATGATCAATCAGGATGGTTTACAGGGTTCAGAATAGGCTCGAAGATTATCCACAACCGAGAGCAGGAAGACATGCAACCGCCGAGTTCTAAACGACTCCTTACGGAGTCATTGAGCCGGTTTGTCCCTTCTATTCGAGCAAAGTGCTCTATAATCTTCAAGGCAGTAAATCTACACAGCATCAATTTTTTTTGGATATCAAGATTTCACTAGAGGCATAAACAAGTTCCAATGGCAGCACGGAAGAAGAAGCACGCGTAATAGAGCTCAAACATCGGGACCTACACTTATCTCTACTTCTCTGGATACCTATAGAAACACAAACAAATTACTAGATTCGTGATGAGCACTGCTCACAATCTTTGCTGTTTGATTATGTGTTCCTGACTTCGAGTTTTGGACCAATTACCAATCGACATACGCCTCGATAAGCTATATTCGCAAGAGAACATGAGTTTGACGCCAGGCTGTAGTGAAGAATCTCTTTATTGTAATGCGGAGGCAAAATCAGCTACCGCGCATAAGATTATACTTACATAGTCCCCTTTAAATTCCAACTTTCTGAATGTACGTATCGACTTGATGCTGAGCTATTCCATAGACCTAGGTAAAGTACGAACCAGAGTAAGCTGAATCGGGATTATTGAAGGTTGGTAATTAGTCTACCAATACGTTCTATTGATTACTGAATATGGTAGACATTCTTGATCGTGATAGCTTCCCAATAAAAGTGTTTTCTCGAAAGAAAAGTGCTAGAAGCAGGTATGAAGAAATCCGTTGGGAAGTCTACTGGTTTGACTTTCGCCAGGGTTTCAAATTTTCTCTCGCAGAATTAAATACCTGTATGAATCATTGTCCGAATTTATATTTTTATCTCATCTGAAAATGAATTGAAAGACAGAAAGTGCTGTCATAAGAAACCATTCCTACTGTGCAGATCTGAGCAACAACTGAACAGCTGAGTTTTCCCAAAATTTTGGGTATATAGTGATAAAAACTTACCTTCTCTTCCATCAAACAACACGGCCTGCTGGCCCAATGGCAAGGCGCTTGACTACGATTAAAGGATTTAATCCTTCAATTCGACATCAAGAGATTGCAGGTTCGATCCCTGCGTAGGTCATATTTCTTTTGCTTTTGCATGTGGATGTGATGTATGGGGCTAAAACGGGGGCTAAAGCAGGGGATAACGAAGGGATCTTTGCATTAGGCGACGTCTAACGTTTTAATTTTTTCAAACAGTAGCACAGAACCCTGCTATTTTAGCTAATCTTATCAAAAGATTTGACCTCGTCTGAAGTAGAGCATCTGAGAAAGACATAACGTTTGAAAGCGACCATGTTGCTGGAGGGGTAAGAGGAGCAAATCCATGATCATCTCCTACTTTACTACTTTGTCTTTATATAAATCTTATAGAAACATCTGTCAGCTTTGAGATTATCTCAAAATGACCATGAAAGATGCAAGATGTTCTTGATTGGAGAAAGACAGCGTGTGGTATATGGTTAATATCCTCGGCTAATGCTTACCTCCTTTATCTATCCTATCAACACATCAAAACTCATAACAAAGAAATATTCATTGATTTAATGAATACTTTGTTTTCAGTTATGGAAGTTTCGCACATCGTGTTCATACCCAACTGCCTTTCGAGAAAATAGAAAAAAAAGAGCAAAATTTGCAGATTGGAGCGGGGCAAGTGGGGCCGCAAAGGCTCATGCACTGGGACAAGATCAAATTCTGTAAAAGTATGAAATGAAGCAGAAAAACACCGAAACAGCAAGAATTTAAGTCGGTGGAAGATTATGGAGGTCTAGCAATAAAATCATCGTGCCGAGGATTTTATGGAAAATTGAGATGTTTTTTTGCACTAGCCTAAACCATATGGTTTATGGTGAGCTATATGATAATATGAAAGTATGAACCTGATTGCATGATACAAGTTAGGATAATGATACAGATTGGAATAATGATATAAATTAGGATAATAATGTGAGTTGGGATAATGATATGGATTGGGACAATAATAATGTTTTCGACTGCTCGCTCAACTTCCGTTGTACAGGATAGCTCTGGAAACTCAAACCTCCTAATATCTCGCTTTTGAATCAGACAATGAAAGGAGGTGATAGATCAAGATCCAATTGCAGAGTTCATAGACGTTTCTTTGAAAATATGTAGTGATAGTGTCAAGTGCTCGAGCATCAGATCCGTGCCCTAATAAACTTATTTATATGATTATTCATCCAGAGCCGGCGGTACCTTTTGTGAACAATCAGCTTCGACTCCTACCCGAGTTTCGGAAAGAATGAAGAACACGGGACCCTGTTTTATGCTTCGGGAAATTCATACTGCTTTCTCTCATAGTTTCGATGTAGTTATGTTTCAGAGCCATAAGGAAACACAATCTCAAGAGTATTCTATATCTCCATATTTCGATTTCTACTTCAACACCCTCACCATCAAGGTTCTTAACATCGATTCCAGTAACGGCCTCTGCATAATATAACTTCAAATCAGCTTTTGTACCCCTCTGGTATCCACATTCACTGATAGTTGTTTTCGGGCTTGCCTGAAAACTTTCATGAATATTCGTTCACCTAGCTAAGAGAAACATGATGTGGGCCGAATCTTATCAGACTTCTTCCCTTCTCCATTCTGCAAAGACTTTCAAGTGGAAGTTTCGTATTTATTATAGACTGAAAAAAAAACCTGCTAGAATCAATTTTACAAAATTTCCATCGGTAGAGTTCCCAGATTTCGAGAATATAGCCTCAGCGTAAGTTCTTCACCAAGACGATGTCTGGTATGAGATGGAAGTTGATAATAGTGCAGTCATGTATACATATTCAAATTAATACTTGTACCATGAGCTCATTTCACATGCTTATACATCATAAAGCCGCAGAAGAAGATGAGGTACGCCCAGAAAACATAGTAAAAATCAAGGCATACATGCCCGTAACAAAAAGTTTGATTCCTGTTTATCATCGAGCCCATCATGGTACCCCAGGACGTGATTCAGTCATCACACTTCTATCGTCGGGAAGCAAATAAACTTTCGACTTCGTACCTGCCAAGATTCAAACCAGCTCTAAAAACTGTTGAGCAGTACCGGTATTTAGGACAACCGAACTAGATAATGGTTTCGGCAACGAAAACAACTAGTTTTAGGTTATCGAAAAATTCGTAACCTTACCCAGGGAAATAAAAAACGAGGGGATTCTTACCAACACCATGGCACACACACATATTAGCATAAATAATTGCATTGAGCCCTTGGACTCCCGGCCTTACAAAACCCTCCACTCTGATATTTTCCTACCCGAGACTCTTATCTCCAACAATTGGAGATACGAAACATCAAAAGGCTGCACGGGATACTATTCCCAGCAATTTTTCCCAGACTTTTTCTATAGCTCTAGCTCTAGTGCCGACTCGGCTAGATATGCTGTATATTTGGCTCAAGATGAATCCCAAGGCAGAAGTCTTGGCGGCGGGGTGCATATTTGACGGGAAGCTAGCGCGGGGTCGTTAGTAGTCAGTTGCAATTAATCAGGATATCATTTATGACGCGTGTAAAACGGCCTGACTAGTTGTATAGGCTAATTGATGGTTGCGGGCCTTGGCAGTGGATGGATGGGATTGAGTATTGGGTTAGTGGTGACTAGAATGAGTGTTTTACATATTTTGGTGTTTGATAAATCTATTGCTAGTCAAAGACGAAGTCACATAGAGATATAGTAGATCAGAGGAGCACATCAGATCATTCACCAAGAGCCCAAAGAATGAAGTAAGACATTTGCGTTTTTCATTATCCATTCCCTTAAGCCATTTTATAATCAAATATTTTCAATATCGAATCCTTTCAATCATTAACATGTACCCATTATTTGGTTTTGTAAATTGATACTTTGTGATATGATAATCATACCCTTATTGCCGCATCCTGTGCCCGTTCATAAGTCATATGTAATGTGATCTGTCGACCCGAAAATGCAGCGAGGGGTGTTTTATTTCCATTCCGATATCTCCAGTAAAAATCCCTTATTAAATCCGTCGTAACCATAAAATGTATTATCAAGAATAGAAATTGTCTCGTCATATGATGTGACAGAGGAACTCTACAAAAGAGCAGCAAAGATACCAATGGCAGCCGCAGCCAAAGAGCCACTGACCTGGTAAGCGTTGGCAGCGCCAGTAAACTCAGTGGGGGCGAATGTTGTGCTGGAATAGGTATCATCCGTTGGGGTGGCAGTAGGAGCCTGAATCTGGCCATCACCGATTTGAGAGACGACTGGACCGGCAAGAGAAGTGCTCGTTTCGAGCGTGGCGGCACTGGTGGGGGCCTGAATTTGACCATCTGGAATCTGAGAGATGACGGCCGAAGGAGCGGCAGCGCTAGTAGGAGCCTGAATCTGACCATCGGGAATCTGGGACACGACGGCGGAAGGAACTTCAACACTAGTGGGAGCCTGGATTTGACCATCTGGAATCTGAGAGATGACGGCCGAAGGAGCGGCAGCGCTAGTGGGAGCCTGAATCTGACCATCGGGAATCTGGGACACGACGGCAGAAGGAACAGCAGCACTAGTGGGGGCCTGAATCTGACCATCGGGAATCTGGGACACGACGGCGGAAGGAACTTCGGCACTAGTAGGAGCTTGGATCTGACCATCGGGGATCTGAGAGACCACCGCTGAAGAGATGGTAGCCGCGGATGTTGCACCTTGAATTTGTCCATCTGGAATCTGACTGATAGGAGCACCAGTTGGAGATGGTGCAACGGAGGTAGCACCCTGAACCTGGCCATCGCTAATCTGAGTGATTGGGGCACCGCCAGCAGATGTGGGGGCTTGAACTTGTCCGTCACTAATTTGAGAGATTGTAGCGGCCGAAGTTGCACCTTGTGGTTGCCCATCTGAAATTTGAGAAACCGATGCAGAGGATAGAGAAGCGATGGCAGTGGCAGTTGCTTGGCTATCAGTCGATTGTCCGACGACGCCAGATCCAGCAGCTGAGCTGCATGCAGATGTTTGGATCAAAATTTGGGAGCATTGTTCACCCTGCGATTCCGTGTACAAATTATTGAATGTACCTGAGAGGCATCTGTTGAGAATCGGAAAGTCAGTATTGTCTATCAGAGGAATATTTGTGAGAAAATTGAGGAACGAAGGCTACATTCTAGGAAAGAAGGATTTGTTCAAGGAATGGGGGAAATGAGGCTCGAGAACCGGGCATAAACCCAGGGATGAAATAATTCTAAGACTTGTGAACTGTTTACGTACTGGTAGAAAACAGCGGAACCTCCAAGAGTGAGAGAGCCGTTTGAACAAACAGACCAGCTACCGGTATAGATAGCTCCAGTTTGTGGTGGGCCATCGAATTGGAACTGAGTGTTTGACGCAATGTATCCCGTTCTATCCTGCTGGTCCTTGAGAATACCATCGTTGAGTGTGACGGCAAGGGATGATGAACAGTCGGCACGCTATAGATGGGTTAGCTAGATCACATCTAAGCATAGATTGAGAGAAATAGAAATATATTCACCTTTTGTTGACGCTTTGCTACACTGCTGACATTTACAGTAGAGATTTGAAAAGCTCCAGAATAGCTAGTGGCACATCCATCAGGGGCAGATGCGGTTGGGGTGATGAGAGCTGTGACCTGAGCATATGCGACAGATGCCAAACCAGCAACAACAACGAATGTGGTCTTCATATTGAGTTTGATGTAGGAGCGAGTGCGTTTGGTGAAGAAGGACTAATCCAAAAACGAATGAGGATTTTACAGATGATCTGAATAAATGGGATGTAACAATTGTAGTATGAATGGCAGGATTTTGTTGTTTATGTAGAATTTTGAATGACCACCAGCTACTAGTATATAGATACTTGGATACCTAGTGAAAGCTACCGGTCAGAGACGGCGCGGGGCTATTATTTCCATGACCTTATTGGGATAGGCAGGAGAGTCGCGCTGCCCATTACCCAATGGAATATTGACCATGTTGGTTATTGAATCACTTGATACAAAATTTGACGATTGACAATGTAGAAGTGGTTAAATTTGACCCAAGCGTACCTAGGTTACCTTCCGGATCGCTGGATCAATGAGGCACAATACATCACTAGTCTAAACATCTGGTGGTGATTGGTAGCCATTGGCGGGGTAGACAACCATTGAGCCATCCCAAGTGGTGAATATGCATATTTTGTGGGAATAGCTGTACAAAGCTAGAGGAAGAGGAGACTTTTCTCCATGTGAATACAACCAATACAGAATAAAGATGCTCGGGAAGATATGCATGATTTTCGGGTCTTGTGTGCTATGATAAAAGAATGGCAGGACAAGCCTGGGCAGGACAAAAAGCTGGTTGGAAAGTACGTGAAGTCCCGTATAAGCTCGATTGCCCCAAAATATACTTTTCCTATTATGGAATGATCGCCTCAACAACACGAGCATAATTGGCAGAAATACCGTTTGAATTAGTGTGTTGCGGAGTAATTGAGTTTATACGGTGGCGCTAAGAGGGGTATCATTCGCAATTAGTCTTGGGGATTCAGGACATTTTAACCGGAGAAATAATGATAGTGCTAGTTGGCAAAACTACTTGCTAATAGCGATATAAAAATAGAATGGATTTCGATGATTCTATGAAATTGAAAATCGAAGTAGATCCGTATCGTACTATGCAAGGAGAGGAGGGAGAGATACGGCTGGTAGTGGCTTAAGATAGAGGGGTTACCATCTAAAAGCCACGAGGTATCGATTATGAAGATGTCACCACATCTGTGCGTTACTGGGTGAATGAAGAGACTTTATCCAGATGATCAAAGTTTATCTCTTTGCCAGTTTGTTAGTGAAAATTAAGAAAATATAAAGAAAGTTGATTGATGTCGAAAGGTGCGCACTGATATACTCCTTTGTCATATAATACAAAGTTTTGTTTTAGCGTTTAGATACGGGGTAACGTGCCTTGAATACGCACAGTCGTAGGAGCTAATCAAGGATTAGATAAGCTACACTGTTGCTACTTGGAATCTAATCCTGCGAGCATCGACAATAAAATATCTACCTAGGAAGTTACCACGGTTAGTTATCTAGCTATTCTCGGTATTCTCGTATTGTAATATGCCCATTGGAATCACAACATCGACAAATTCGACACCAAGAAACAAGAACCTCTAAGACGGATTTCCAAGATCCCCGGATTTAGTTCAGCCTCTATCTTTCAATCCATGCTCAACAAAATGCTCGGCGAACATTAGGTGGAAAACACCTCACAGAATTGATTATATGCACGTCATCATCATCATCATCATCATCATCATCATCATCATCGTCATCATATCCTACTCAAATCCGCAGTACGATGGATCACAGCACTCCCCTTATCTCTTGTGCTCTCGGACAATTGACCTGTGAAGACTCGAGAGATACGTCGTCGGTACCTTCACTAATTGGTTAGTTCTGTATAACATGCATGCTGTTCCAGATACAACGAGACAGCGTCGTGATGAAGACCTTGTTCATTTCAAGTTGTAGCTGTGAGACAAGATCCGACGGCTCTACAAGAACCAAAGATATATCCTCGAATTGCATGATACAGATGATTACATATCGTTTGCATTACTCACTCAACCATCAGTACTATACATACCTGAGCATCAAGCGGACGCCTCTAAACGATCGATAAATGATTGCAACACAGACAGGCTTCAGGACGCTATTGCGGGGTTTGTTGCACACAAAACAGAGCAAGACGAGTACAATTAGCAACCCAAGTACATCACAAGAGGCACAGACATCGAAGAATCACAGACATCGAAGAATCACAATGACGGGTACATTGCATATTCGATCCAAACCTCTTCGCTCGTCAAATGATGTTGAGCCTGAAAGCCCAAAGCACCCGGCAAGATTTCATACATACTCATCAGTCTTATTTGAATTCATTTTAGGGTATCATTTAAGCTAACAATTACATACAATCGCGAACCCCTCGACTCAACACCTCAACGTGGCATTCTATAGTCTATTCATCGACACACTCTGGCTCTATCAATTCTATGATATCTCCTTATTCAGATACCCATCTGCCGACAAGTAAGAAGCTGTTTTCAGACAAGTGCAGCTTGAGGAACATATAAGCGAAAACGATGTTATTCGAAGAATGTAACAACCTGGCAACATGCACAAAGCTCTGTCTGCGACTGGAGAGTACAATGTAACGAAGGGCATAAAAATTATATATCTTCTCCTGGTTATACTCAAATACAGCGAACAAAATTTCCTGATCACCGCAATTCGTTTTGTTCGGTCTCTATGTACAAATTTAAACGAGATATCAAGAGAATATATTTCAGCGGTCCATCTGAAGTCTATTTCAGTGACCTAGCTATTGCTTAAACAAATCTATATATTGGAATTTCGAATGATTCGAAAGATATGAATCTGAAAGATTGGATTTGGTACCTTAATGACTGTGCCCCGGGGGTTTCTTCAAACGTTTCAAGATGAGATTCATCTGATAGCTCTCCAAAATATTGTTTCTCAAGTCTAAGCCAAAGGATCCGGTAAAGTGACTGGTGTGTCCGTCCTCAACTTATTTGTGATCAACCTCTCAAAGGTACTACTCCAGCTAACTCTTGGAGTCAATGGATCCAATCCCCAAAGCTCATCCAAGAACCCGATAATACTCGTATGCGTGTACTCGCCTCCCTTGTTCTTTCCCTTCTTTTCCACCACTCCCTTGCCGACCCAAGGACTGATCAAAAGCGTTGGAACGCGTACACCCAATCGTTTGAAATCAAATGTCATGTTCTTTCCATCAGGTGCTTTTTCAGTATATGTGAGATCATCTCCAGCCGGTACGTTTGTGGGAGGAGGAACATGGTCGCCGAAACCGCCGTGCTCGTCAAACGTGAGGATAAAGAGGGTTTCATTCCATTGTGGGGACGATCGGATAGCTTCATAAATTCCTTTAATGAAGCTTTCGCCGGAGCTGATGGGTGATGGGGGGTGGTATGACTGATAAGAGCAGCACTCTGGGTTGATATATGTGAACTGGGGCAGTGTTCCTGCAGCCGCATCCTCGTAGAATTTTGTCAAAGGGGCAATATTAGTTTTATATGCTCCAGAGCTAAGGGTCCAGTTGTAGAATGCAGCATCTGGGTTAAAACCGAGATCAGGCCCGAGGGTGGAGTTCTGGTAGTTCATCCAGGTGATATTGTTCTCGGAAAGCTGTTCGAAGATGGATTTTACGGGAATACCGTAAACGTTGAAAGCGTTGTCATTTTTGCCGTGTCCATGCGATGTTCCGCTCGTGATGTAAGCACGATTGGGATTGGTAGGGCCCGGGACAGCAGCGAACCAACGGTCGAAAAGAACGAAGTTTTCGGCCATTGTGTTGAAGACCTTGACTTGATCAGGGGTGTAGTAGTTGATGGCTTCAGCAGCACGGGTCTTGTTCAAGGTACTGTAGGTGATGGATTGTTCTGTAACAAAACCACGCATGCTTTCGGATTGTGATGCAGATGGATGATATGTTGTGTACACTTATATATGTTAGCGAACGGTACAAGTTGTCTGATAATCCGGACCAGCAAATTGGAGGCAAGCTTTCATTTTTGAAAGCAATATATCATCCAACCGAATTCAGCAACTCAAACCATTTGAATCATTTGATTTGATTCAGATGATAAGAAGTTTTGATGACCGGACTGCGGTCCGAACTATAGGAAACGCTGGAGTAGCGATAGAAATAAAGGAGAGCCATACGTTGCATGTTAACACCACTTATACTGTGGTTTGGATCGTCTGCCGCAACATCATTGGCACGAGGCCCAGCACACACATCGGCCTTTTGCCCAGGATTTGACGCATTCCTTTCTATCTATCAATTGAAGTCCAACAATAATTGTAAGCTTTTGGGTAATCTTACATAGAATTGCAATAGTTGTGGTGCAATAATCCATCAATAGCTGAGTTGTAGCTAAGCCCACCGGCGAAGGTATCAAACGATCTATTCTCTTCGACTAGAACGACGACATTCTTGATTCGACTTTTCCACGAATTTTCAGAAGTCTCGTGATACTGAATATTCTGGGGAGCAGCCAGAGCGACGCCAGATAAGGCTGCAATCGTTATTACCTCGAGACCGAACATTTTGATACCAATAAATATATTATTTGGCAATGATATCAAGCCGTGGAATTGAAGATTCTTGCTGCTTCATATACACTCCCGGCCACCGCCGGCCGTGGGACCGCATTTGACAGCAGAGCACTAAGCACATGCACGTGTAGCCGGTGATAGGACAATGCTCCATCATGGATATTGAAGTCGTACAGGACAATGCAGATGGATACTGCCTCGACCCTGAACTTGCAGATATTTCAAAAAGTAGAACTTTCTACCTTCCTAATTCTTCGATCATCTTGCACATGGTGCAAATTATTGGTCAGATATATGTGCACGCGAGGACCCTGGTGTTGCTATTTCTTAATAGTAGTTTGCACTGAGAAAGTTTACTTCCGTCGACCTCAATCAACACTGGCTCGACTGTGTAAGATTTTGATGTCTGGAAGTTGAAGGTGGGGTAAGTCGTGTTGATCTGCGGATATATGTATCGGCTTTTATCCTTCGCAGCCAGTCGAATTCCGGCAACGAGCACGTGTGGGATTTGAAAGACGAGTAGGAAATGGTGAATTAATAAGCACGGGAACCGGCAAAGTAACATACCTCGAACACATCTGTCTCGCTTTCTCTATGCGGCTAGAATCAGAGGTGTGAATAACGAGCTTACATAATTCACAATAACCCCCTCTTAGGATAAAGCTTGAAGCTTTGGAACCAAGTTTCCAATCGCTCTGTTATATGCCAGCTATATATTTCTCACACTGATGAGCCATATGTTCAGGCGTGATACTTCGAAAATGACCATAGGACGAGGTGATCAGTCTTCTTCCGAATTCAAACGATACATATGTAGGAAATATTAAGGGGAATAGTGGGTGATGACAGAGTTTTATTAGCCAACGAGCCAGAAGAGCACTTTTTGCACTTTTTGCGATAGTAACAGTTCGAATCTAAGATGAACTGTACATAACATCTATCACAAACTGATAATACCGGGGATAGGAATCAAGGACATGAATGGGAGAAAGCTCGAAATCTTTCTGAATTCTCGTGTGTCACGTGCGCGCTTCCCGTCGTTATTTGCCCCACTAGAGATACGAGGCTGGGAATACTCCGTATGTCTCGAGTTGTGTTGTGCTGTTTGCCGACCTCGGGGATTTTCATATCTTACCAGGGATGGGAGCCTTCTTCTACATATCTAAGTACTGGCATCGGTCAGTTCAAGTGTTTTTTAACGCGGACTTCGTCATAGACAACTCGGTCTACTTAGAAGATGTGTGGATGCTAAGTGCTATCTTACAATACTCGTGCCGTAAAGGCATTTGCCAATCGCCAGACATGACCACTGGGTTGATGCTTTTCTATCAGTTCTTACTACAACTCAGATTGCACAAATCCTCGCTATGAGGATACCGGGTTCTGTTACTTTTAGTAAGGATATACATGTTCTCATATAGAATTCTTGACTAATATCGACTCAGTAGTATTCTACATCCTGAATACTTTCGATTGAATGCTACTCGGTAACAATTTCTCATTGCTTCATTACAATCAAAATCTTCTCAAAAAAATCATGGTATCGTTCGACAACTAGTTTCTGATCAGAGAACCTGGTAGTTGATATGTTAAGGATATTCGAAATGTCAGGTTTAAAAAATAGGTCTTTCTCCGATTCAAAGATCAATGGGATCGAAAAGAGGATTCTTATAAAGGGGTTTTACTGTATTGATGTAGCAAGTGCAAGCTTTGATAGATGCTTCTCACCGAAAGTCTTCGGATGAACTTCGTTAACTTTTGATCCATCCCACCTTAATCCCTTACCTTATCTATGCGGGGCAACCTTTTCCAGGATGAACCGCAATCGAGAAATGCCGAAGGAGATATGCAGGAACCCATCATCGTATCTTGGTGTTCTTGGCCATCTTACCGGTGGGATATTCCAAGACAAATTACTAAGTATTCATGGCTCTCAAAACTGTATTCTACTTGAATCCCGTTGTTGAGAGTATAAATATCTGCTTCATTTCTGTCGTTTGGGTGAACAGACAAATATCGTGAGCGATCGGAGGAATTTAATTTGATCAATCTGAGACTATGGCTTTCAGAATGTTGAAATCGGCTGCTGTGACAATGTCCCTGATGGGCATGGCAAATGCTGCCATCTCAATCTCGAAGACCGGAACTACTGTTACTGTTAATGGCATCAGCTATTATGTTGGGATTGACGCGGTTGCAACTATCCAGTCCAAGCCGAGTACAGCAGACTTGGTTCCTTTGACGGTTATGAAAAGTTCGGAAAACAGTTTCACTGCTGCTTCATTCAAATCATTAGTTGCCAACTACACTGCCTTCGACGATGTTTTCAATCCCGGATTTTTGGAAGGTATGCCGACTTTCCAACTACAATACCAACAATCGTTAACCTAAGTAGCTGTCCACCTCGTTGGTTCTACTAATTCTACTTCGTTATCAACCGTTTTTCATGAATATGGAACTCAAAAGTTTACCAGCAGTTCACACAATCAAGTGCCTCCAGGGCCATACTTTCTAACACCAAATACAGGCGAGCTCTTTAAGGCTTATCGCTTGTATTCTGATGTACAGGATGCTTTTACTGAAGGAACAATTGAGAACTCGGACGGAACATTTTCTATTCTGAGTGCATCCATTCCTGGGGTGCAGAGTTCTACTATCGGCGTGCCTTCCAGGCTCTACTATACTAAAACCGCTGAAAAGCCTCTCGCTGGAGTCCGGCTTGGTGTTAAGGATATCTACGATATTGCAGGAATCAAGACCAGTAATGGCAATCGTGCATATTATGAGCTTTATCCACCAGCAAATATTACCGGACCAGCTGTCCAGAGTTTGATTGACGCAGGAGCAATTATCGTCGGGAAAATGAAGACATCCCAATTTGCTAATGGGGAAAGTCCAACTGCGGACTGGGTGGACTATCACTGCCCTTTCAACGCCCGTGGTGATGGATACCAATCCCCATCCTCTTCTTCTGCGGGCCCTGGAGCTGGAATTGGTGCTTACGATTGGTTAGACCTTGGCATCGGATCCGATACCGGTGGAAGTATTCGTAATCCATCTCAAGTCAATGGATGTTTCGGTAACAGACCATCCCATGGGATGGTTAGCTTGGATAACGTCATGCCTTTGTCTCCGACTCTTGACACCGCTGGTTTTCTCACCAGAGATCCAATTTTGTGGCACGAAGCTGCTAAAGTCTTGTATGGAAGCAATATCACAAGCAACTTCACTGAATTTCCCAAGAAGATCTGGACATCAGGTTTCCCGGAGAATGCTACAACAGAGGCTGAATCGGTCTTACTTGATTTTCTGGCGAAGTTAGAAACTTTTCTTAACTCGACAAGCACGACTGCTCTAGATATGGGGGCTCTATGGAACGAAACAACCCCATCTGGAGCAAATGGCTCATCAATTGACGACTTCCTCAGTCTTGTCTATCCCACCCTCATTACCCAACAACAGTACAGTCTCCTTGCAGAACCGTTTTATGCAGATTACGCCGCTGCGAATGATGGCGCCCGTCCTTTCATCGACCCCGTACCATTAAGCAGATGGGCTTGGGGACAAAACAACATCAGTGCCGATGCAACCGAACAAGCCATTTATAACAAAACTATTTTCATGGATTGGTTCGCCGCAGAAGTTGTACCTTCTAGCCCAATCAGCTGTAGTGAAAGTTTGTTTCTCTATCCTGGGACATTAGCAGAAACGTCGTATAGAAATGCATACACCAGGTACGTAAATTTTTCCACATATCCATAGGAATATTCAGTAGTCCGGACTGTAGTCCAACAATCAATAACCTGAACCATTCAAATATTAAGCCAATTTTTCACTAACCGAGATCAATGAAACAGTCTCCCGGGAGTACCGTCTGGATGGTTTGTCAGCCGCGTATCCAACTTTGCCGAAGTCCCTGATATGGTGTTCCCAATAGGTCAAGCTGCATACAATTCTACCATATCATTACAAACAGAATATCTACCGGTGGCAATTGACATAATTGCCAGAAAAGGGTGTGATGGGATGATTTTTGAACTGGCGGAACGGTTATTAGAAGAAGGTATTCTAGTGGTTCCCAAAACAGGGAGTGTAATGTATTGAATTTAGCAATTTCATTTTTGATAGTTATTTAATGTCTATATTTCAGTTCGTCAACATTGAAGCTGTTAAGTGAAGATTCCAGATCAAACATTCATATTGTTACGATTAAGTACACATGATACCCTCTGCAGTCAGTTGCTCAATCTCATTACTTTGACATCAAACACATTCATCTTCACTGAAGTTTTCCAGCATAGATTAGTGGCCAGCCATTCATTGTATATTCATACAGTCATTATCATCGATGGTGCTACAAGCGTTTCCCCTTTATATCAGTACTTCCATTCTCATTCCCAGGCACAAGGGCTACAAAAAAATGTACACAACGCGCACCCTTAATAGACAAGTCCTTATAGAGAAGGTTCTCCTGTACCGATATCAGTTGAGGGTGCGCGTTATACACGTTTTTTTAAAGCCCATGTATTTAGGAGTAGAAGTGGGAGTACAGCTATGAAAGGGAAACCCTTCGTGAACCTTTCTCCTTTTCTATCAGTACTCTATGACTATTCGAATTTATATCATTATCCTAATTTATACTATTGTCCCAACTGTTCGAGTACAACCTGTAGCTCAGAATTGGTAAACCCGTATATCAGGCTGGTGTTTGGCCATCTTCTGATAATCTTTCTTTTTGAATATGACTCGCAGTGATCCAAAGTTTTGAAAGGTCGTAACATACATATCATGTAGCAAAGGATGCCTTATTTAAAGTGTGGAACAATTCGATCTCATTTTTATGTTTCTGCCTAGGAAACAATTTATGAAAAGTCTCTGGCCGTAAGTACCTCAAATAATGCGTCTAAGATTTGCAAAAAGGCGACAAAAAGGGTATTTGAAATCCTACCGACCCGCTATACCCCCACAAGTACTCCTAAGCTATGATCTTCCCAATTCATACAGCATACGATTAATCAACGCCAATTCGCCATCCCATAATTCCTTTGTAGTATATTCTTTAATCGATCTCCATAGCATCATGAATTTCGTGATTCTCGACCTCTTCTGGTCCTATCTCTACCGCGGGAACTTTTTCCAATGAGATTACATTAGGTGTCCAATCCATATCGTCCTCCATAGGACGTTCCCCAATCTGTTGAAGTGCCGTTTCCATCTTGTATCTGGCGGCTTGCATGTCTGTTACACTGAGCTTTTCCCAATCGTATAATTCAGTCCACAGCTTATGAAATTTCAATTGCCTCGAGTGGTCTGAAAGCAGGCTCATGAGGTCTTCGGCTTGTTGTGCCAAACCACGTAGTTCCTGACTCGAAAAAATATGCCGATGAGTAGCAGAGTTTCGTATTCGAACAGCATTAGCCAGGCATTGGTGAAGAGATTTGCCGTGCGAGGTAATGGCTTCTGATGGGACATTTTCTGGGAGGACCGTTCTCCATGTAGACAGTTCAACCGCTTCCGAGCACGTCCAATTGTTCCTTTGTAGTACGTCGGGAATCCATCGCGATGCAAAGGTATAACACCCCTCCTCCATTATCCGCTGCATCATACCGAGAATGTAATGTTGTACTTCGTAAGGAAGACCGAGGTCTGGAGAGGTGTATGCAGGACTCGAGCCATTATACGCATGAGCCATCGGTTTGTGTTGCGAGGCTGGCGTGACCTGAGAAGAGTTAGAAAGTAAAAAGAGCATGTATCTCCAAGCAAGTGTGTAAACATACCATTGTCCAAACCTCTTGACGATTTGCTGTTTTTGATCTTCCGGGGTAATCGCGCGGTGCCCATTGACTGGCGCCCAGCCCACCAGAACTCTTCCGTGGCTCATTGTTTGCCAATTTGCCATCCAGAATTATTTCGCGGGTCGTTTCGATTGCCCTGTTCTCACTCGTCTCTCTTGGGGTATGCGAGTGGGTAGTAGAGACTGGCGCATTCTCTCGCGCGGGATTCTTATAGCTGGAGCCATTGTAACTCGGGGAGCGATAGCTGCCGGGGGCCCAGATGCTCGTTCTAAGCCCGCTCATCCTTTCCTCACATTCGAGGAACGCCCAGGTGTGTCCTGTTGTTTGTATATTTATTGGTTGTAGAGAACAAACTCTTTAAGGGGACGTAAATGAGTGTGAGGCGGAAAGAAAGCAAATGACGACACTGATAAAATATGGAAAAGAATAATGGGATTGGATGCAGTATTTAATTTAATGGACTATTTATACGATACTTGTTTTTATTTGAGATAACGTTAATCATTCTTCAATTCCATTCAAAACAAAACAAACTTTCAATACAACAACCTTTCCGTTCTTTTCAATCTAATAATAGGAAAGTTATTGGTCGTAGCCAGTACATTTCAAGCATATCCAACTGTACAAAGCCTTGACCGGAACAACAGATTTTCCGTCATTTCAAGAGGTCGTGTAAAGCGGTGAAAATTCTGCCGTCGTGCATTCACAATATGCCTAATCGATAAAGACTTCCTCAAGTTTGTTTCGGACTTGGCTAATATTTGTCGGTTTTCCTCGAACCATCAATTACAATCAACCACATTACATAGCTTATAGCTTGACGTCTATAGTGTAGTCTGGGGTTTATGTCATACTTTGTTTCAGAATGATTTCTTCTCCATCGTCCCTCACCCCTGCCCACCCCCTGAAAATGTACGCGAACGTCATATATTTCCGGGCTGACGGGATGTCAATATCTTATTACCAATACAGTATTCTGGGTTTGTGAGGAACAGTCAAATGATTGGATATGGTAGCACGACTTGCGAGTGGAAATGTCTTGCCGTTAGCATTGCTCAACTAGAGAGAGAGAAAGATCGCGCCTATTGCATCCGGAATGTCAATACCACCCTACAAGCGCTAATTTACTTGAGTACTGAAGACCAAGATGGCTACGATTCCAGTTGTTTCAATCATTTGGAACAGATTATCTACTCAAAATGAACTCTGAGAACTTGGGACATGTATTGCTTAGGAAGTATTCTAACTATGTGGGATCAATCTGATGCTTCTTCATCTTCGCAAATATTCACCACATTGTCATTCTCTCTTGCAAGTGCTCTTACACTCGTTCCACTCTCTCTTACATTCCCAACACCACTCAAACAGACATTTGCAAGTCATGTGCAGGCAACCCTCATTCTTCTCAATCACGAATTTACACCTAGGACAATTTCTCCAGCCCTCCTTCTCCGCCAAAGCCTGTACTGCTAGACCCTCTTTATCCTCTTTACAAACTCCAGAATGCTCTCCATTACCGCAAGGTGCACATGTACGATGCTTGCATGCTTGACAGATTGCAATGGTTCCGTGTATGTTGGCGGGTGGAATGAATTTAGCACATTCCTTGCTGGAGCAGTAGCGAGGATCCTTGGTAGTTTGCTCGAGAACCATCATCTTGTAGGAGCTGATGAAAGTTGCATCGAGCCAGCGAGAAGCGAGGTTGGTTACCACATTCACCTTGCAGCACTTGAATCGTGTCTTGGATGAAAGAGCAGATTGGAAGGCACCTGGTTGAGTTAGCATTCATGCAAGAAAATTTGAAACTGGCTACTCACCCGCGATACATTCTCCACAATAAGCGTGTTTGCAGGACAGTACACACATCTTGACCTTTTCTCCCGCCTCCATACATGACACACAGTCTGCCTGTCTTGCCTTCTTCTCCTTCTCAGCTAGCTCGCGCGCTTTCTTAGCATCGGCAACGCGCAACTTTTCTTTCTTCTGGGCTTCTAATTGGATCTTCTTTGCGGCCTCCTCATTTGCTCGGTGCTCTCGGTCCAATTTAGCCTTTTTCTCAACTTGTTGTCGTTGCAATCGCTCTGTCTCAAGTCTCACTTTCTTTTCAGCCTCCTTGCGAGCTGCCCTCTCTTTCTCCAATTCTGCCTTTCGCTCTGCCTCAGCAGCTTCTCTTGCCTCTCTTCTTTTTCTTGCCTGTCTTTCCCTTTTCTCCTCATCCTCTGAAACTCTTCTGGCCTGCTCCTCTTGTTGAAGAACTTCTTGTTCCCATTGAGCTTGAGCGGCCTGCGCTGCAGCTAAGTCTCTTTCAAGCGAAGCGGCCCTTTCTTCGTCCCTTCGAAGCAAGATCCTCGCAAGATCCTCTTGCTCACCAAGTCTTCTTTCTTGCTCTTCCCATTCTCGTTGCAAAGCGGCAGCGTGACTATCCTCATTCTCCCACTCGGTGGCAATTCTGATAGCTTCTTCCGTTTCCCTCTCAAGACGTGCGGCCCGTCTTGCGTCAGAAGCAGCTTGCTCTTCTTCAATTTGAGCCTGCAATCTTTGCGCTTCTAGTCTATCGAGTTCAAACTGAGACGGCGAGGGGCTTCGAGTCTCCAGGTTTCGTGCAAATCGTAGCTGTAACTGAAGAAGATCATCCTCACGGTCCCATTCAGCTTGAAGTATCTGGGCCGTGAGTTCGTCAGACGTTAAAGTCGAGTTGGAGCTGGAAGAACCACTTGAGGCGAGTTTTGATCGTGAGGTACGTGGGCGAGATGAAGACGCTCTGCCCTTCTGGACTGAAGATTGAGGCTCCATTCGAGATTTTGGCTTTGACTTAATCTCGGGTTTTTTCTCGGATGAAGTGTGAGATCGAGACCTGGATGGGGACTGGGATCGGGATTTTGACCCCGCCGGTGGGATTGAAGGTGGCAAAAGATGCTTGAAATAGCTTTTCATATTCTCAGAAACTTGCCCAGTGATCGGGTTGAAGTAGTCAAGGTCTATAGATCTGTCGGTATCGTAGAGCAAATCCGAATTCACGATGTTGAGTTCTTTGGTTCCGTTTAAGGGGTGTTGATGTCCAGATCCATTAGAAGAAGGCGACGAATAATCGTTAGATGGTACTGCCGTGTCAGGAAATATCCATTTTCCAATTGAATTGTCGATTTACAGCTTCTCGTTTCCAACTTTGCGCTTCTGTACCGATGTTCTGTTATCGCCTGGATTCAAGTGCAGGCCAGCTGCAAGTTCTCTTTCTCCGAACAGGTCCTGACCGGCAGTTCCTGGATCGACTTCTTCACCACGACTCACCCGCTTGTTGAGAGGTGGTGATTATTCTCTCCTTCCAACCTTACAGAAGCTCTACCGCACCAATTCTTTCTTCTTTTCTTCGTTGTATTTTCGAAATTCTAAATAGCCTCGATGTCTTTTGTCTTGAAGAGGAAATCCAGCCTCGAGTAACGAATGTTCTTGGTGAAGTGTGATAAGATAAGAATTGAGAACGCAATGAAGAACGACTGTTAGGTGGGGAGTGGAGAAATTGGGATTTATGGATAAAGCACATTTTCACAAACTCGATCGAAATTATAAAAACCGGTCTGGAGAGTGGAGAATCTATCTCGTGGGTGCAGCGAGGCGAGTGTGGAAACCTGTTGTACATGATCTAGAGGAGACAGCAATGCAACGTTCTGTAGATATGATTGGTTGAGACCGACGAATCGGTGTGGACTGACATGGCAGAACCAACAAGGAAGAACATGTGATCTCCACATCGGGCTGGCCCGAATTGACAACAAATTATTTTATGGGGCTTATAGTGGGTCCTTGAGGGCTAGAAGCCTCAGAAATTGATGGCGCGTGGGAATTGGTGAGGCTGGTATCTACAAGAAAGTTGACAAATCAATCCGTCGTTTCTCCAGATAAGGAGAACACTCGGACTGAGTCATATTTTTTTTCGTTTGGGATTGAATTGCACGCGTCGTGGCCGTTGGAAATACATACTCGAGATGTTAAAGAGTTCGTGCTTGAGATTGTCATACTCCACAAGACCAGGGGGGTTCGCTTCTGGGCTTAGCGCGAACTAAACCTTGGTAAGGAACAGCTACATCACATGATTAAAACTCTTAAAAATTGCTAAACTGGTATATACAAAAATCAAATCATGCTCTGTATCTTCTTACGACCAGGCCATCTTTGCCATTAACAGATCCTGCATCTGTGGTGCTGTTCTTGTCCAACCTCTTGTTGGCGATTGTGATATATAACCAAGCAAAAGCCATTAAAGCAAGAGCAACCAAAGTCATAATAAGGGAATCAGTCATTCCTTCTTGGTAATGTGGTGCCTGACTAGTCCTGAACAACCATGAACTAGCAAATCCACCGACGTTTCCAATACCAATTACGAACCCTGCTGCAATAGCCCTCTGGTATGGAGTAGCCGAGTTGATCATTGGCAAGCTGTATAGGAGAGGCAATGATACAAAGGTACCTATGCTAACGAAGTATAGACCAAGCATAGAGATATGTGGCGCAGGGGTCTTTGGTTGTCTGAGAATGATGAAACCAATAGCTGTGATAAGGTAACCTATAATGGCAAAGCCGGCACGGTGGTTGAAACGGTCAGCTGCGTATGCAGCCAAGAGACAGGCTACACCAGATACGATAAATATAGGAACGACTTGACCCTGGACTTGTGGTGTGGTGTAATGAGGATGAAAAGCTTGCACAAAAGAAGCAGCGAAGATGGCGACAGAGTAGGTTGTGGAGCAGGTGAGCACGTAACATGCGGCCCAGATATAGTTGAGACCATTGCTCAAGAAAATCTTCCATTCTGCGACGATTCCGACGGTTGTTGTGCGGGCCTCAACCTCAGTGGCGATGATTTCCTTCTGTTCTTCGGTGAGGAAAGATGCTGTTTCGGGGCGGCTGATGTTGCAAAAGAGACATGCAAAACTGATGGCTAGAGTGAGACATCCTTCGACAATGAAGACCCTAGGATCAAAGGTTAGTTTTTACTCTCCAATCTTTACATATTATCATCTGAACACAGATGCGGAAGATCTAATAGTTCAGACTACAGCCCGACAACAAATGGCTTTCAATGTCTGGATCCGCTTTGAAGATTGTGCTACCCTCAGACATTGTATTGCGTCAAGACATTGAACCGCCTTCAAACATTACATTGTCTTTGAACATTATACTGCTTTCAGACCTTATGATATCTTTGGATAATGCATTGCTCTCAAATAATATATTGCCTTCAAACATTCACCATCCGGAGTATTAAGAAATGATTTGACTCACCATCGCCATCCCTTATACCCATTTGAGCTGTGGATATGAGCAATACCAAAAGCTAAAATATTTCCCACAACATTTGAACCGATATTTGCAACCATAAGCATACTAACTCTCCATTGCAGATGCACTGATGGATAGTATAAAGCACAGACGAAGATACATCCAGGAATGAGCCCCGAGTCGAATACTCCTACAAGGAAGCGAGTAGCTAGCAAGGCCGAATAGCTTTGGTCAAACCCTTGGCCCAGAGTGACGAGACCTGTTGATTCAGATTAGATATCGACGCATAGGATAAGACTATGGAGATAGACGTACCTAGAAGAGCAGTCATAAGAGATAGATATCTCATGTATGAAAAGTTGTATTTCCTTTCCAAAAAGCGCATGAGGAGATTACTGGGAACCTCAAATAGGATCAGCGGTACCAAGGGAATGGTAACTGAGATGAAAACTTTCATGGCATCCATCTTCAATTCTTTTGGCAAGCCTTGTACCATGGCGGCACCAATATTCGTTCGGCCCATGAGAGAAAGGAAGTTCAAGAAGAGCATGGGTGTGAGAAGGTAAAGATCAAGTTTCAAAGCGAGCTTCTTATCGAATCGAGAGGAACCAGCAAGTGCCAAATCATGGATGGTCTCTGTAGCGGAGTGTTTTTCGTCCATTTGAGACACTTCGGCGATTGGTTCTTGTGCCATGTTTTCGTTGAGCAGTGGTACTTCGAACAGTAGATGAGTATCCCTTTCTACTAGACAAACAAAGAATAGGGATTTGAAGGGTTGAAGTGCAAATCTGATGGAAACAATCTCGGTGGGATGTAGCAATTGGGAATGTAGTATTTATCGCAAGATTCGCCTTGCAACTCGACATGCAAGAACGCCTTTACCGCAATCATCTAGGATTAATTGTTGATATTTGTGGAGAATTCCGATGCAGAGTTTGCCTAGACCAACCTGTAACAAACCTTTAGCAAGCATAGATCCAACACTCGTTTCGACATGAGTTTTCGGTAGAAAGAAAAACGAATCCTGTAGATAAAAGGATATCGGCACATGGACGTTACCCAATCGATTACGGGGTCTTTTCCCGATACAGATTACTCATATGAAGGATGCATATACAGTATTTATATTCCTTGTCACTCGCTTAAGTCTGCAGCGTGCCCCCGTCGTGACGGGGGTGATCGACATGGGGTATTATTTGGTTACGCGCAAGTGCGTTACCCCCGCGGCCCCCCCCTAGCTCTCTAACTCGTATGATTTTGCCATTACTCCGTATACCACCCGTAGTATCACGTAGCTAGTGGGGCATCGATTTGGAAAATTAGTTACAATCTTGTTGTAACCGAGTCCAGCTCTAAATTTCAAACGCATTCCGAGGCCATGTTTACTCTAGGCCCTTGTAGCTCCTGTGGTATGTGGTAGACAGGTGCTAAATTGGAGATAAAACGATTCCCCTACTATCTGGAGCCAGCCCTGCCGAAATCTAACCGTCTACATACTTTCGGGTTTATCAATCTCTCTTTCTACGATGTAAGACGTTTCGACCTTGATCTTTTGATCAGGGACTTTGTCATCACGAATGATATTTTCCCTGCTATTTCCCGAATGCATAGAATCCATCTCAAGATCGTCGTCGCCAAAACGCTCGTATTGTGAGCGAGGCTTCGACTTGTCTGTAGTCTGCAAGTGACTACCCAGAGCTCCGAGATTGCGAGATCGAGATTGGGATTGAGCCCCCGATTCAATCGTTGTATCACCAAAGCTAATGCCAAATAATCGCTTAAAGAAGTCTTCCATAATCTTCAGAACGGTAGGAATACAGGCTGAGATGATTCCGAAGTTGACTTCAAGCTGAGAGACGAGTATACCGGTTGTAGCACCATCTTCATAAGGGGTTTAGTAAGCATTGTCGTCTGTATTATAACAGTACTGAGATCAACTTACAAGGTATATCTTGGAGACTTCGAGAAGACGTATAAAGACCCTTCAAACGCACACACCCGAGGACAATCTCACTATTGAAAAATTAGATATGGTCACCTTGTTTCTGAGGTAAGCGACTTACGCAAGAGCTAGTATAGTCATGATCAGTGCTATAGTATATTTTCTCTTATATTGAACATGAGAGAATAGCCACCATGGAAGAATTGCGACCACTATACTCGCGAAGATGTTCAAGCCAGCGTGAGTAAACCAGAATGGGGGTTTGTAGAAGCAGTGGGTTTGTCTTAACGAGTGAATCCAATTACTCTTAAAGTCGAGGCCGCATTGAAAGGCAGAAACGATGGAGCAGCTGAGAGAATATCCCGCGATATATATAATCATTATCTTGCAACATCTGTTGAAATTCTTCATGTGTGGGGTCGAAATGGCCAAGAGGAGTAGACAAGTCGCGATCTTCGAAAGACCACATCCCGCTTTATAAAATATCTGATAAAGATAAAACATCTATATAGGATTAGAATGTATTGCACAATCAGGGTTTTGTCGAATGGGTACCAACCTGAAGTGTAGTCTCAAGCTGTGTCTTGCTCAATAGTTTCGCGTGAAGTCCAAGTCCCCATTCCGCGCCTGATTAACCGCTCAGCGTTTTCCATAAAATATACCACAGAAATACTTACTAACACAAGCAATCACAGTCAAAATGATGGCAAGTACCTTGTAGAAGTGTTAGAATCATCGTGTGATATTCTGATTAAGATACTTACAGATGAAGCAACGATTGCTAAGTCAGAGATCAGCATCCAGTATCTGGGTTCACCGAAACTTGGTGTCGAGTTTCCAGGCGAATTGTTATAGCGATATCGACCCCATATTCGCAGACAAACAAAAATCACAACGAAGGCCATTGAAATAGTAGCTCCTTCAAGAACGACCGCCCCGCGAGGGTTACTCGCAACCGGAGGACTGGTCGATACATTGACTGTGCTCATCGTGAAGACACTTGCGCGAAAGAAAATACAATCGACAGAAGATCAATCAGCATAGACAATTGCCTAGTAACTCCAGTGGATACTATAAGACTGCGGAGATGTGAATGAATGATATACTTTATTTCTGGGCTCACATGCTTTTACAGAAACAATGTACAACATTTGCTGTGATAATATGCATGGTCAAAATGACTGCTGTGCAAAACTCTACCACTGATACTGACAAGGTATGCTGTCCATGTAGGAACGATATGTCGAATGCACGAGGGACCCATGGCATTTGATTCCAAGCCTCGCAAGCCACTAAGCGGCAACCGGTAGTACCTCTGCTATTCCCTTGTCGTCGCGAATAGGGAATAACTCGCGACTGATTTTTAGTGTATCATAAGAATTTTGAAGGATGATTCCAGCAGCTGGTATTTTTCGATGCATGTTCTACAGCAGGGTTAAACTCGATTCCCGTTGGAGGAATGGAGGGCCTGCAATTGTGTGGGGGTTTATCAGCCAGATCATCGTGGTTCCTATATGGCCATAAATCCTTTGGCGCTCGGGTAAAACCTGAGATCAAAAGGCTGCCTCTTTAAAAAGATTTTGATTAGATCGTATGACTTCATGAATCTAATTCCGCAAAATCGGACAGAGTTGTGGATAATTGCGCAGTCAAGGTATCTCATGAACTTAACTCCAACCCGCCAGAGGCATACGTGTATAAGTCCCTTGTGATTATAAAGTGATGTTTGAAATGGAGATTATCTACTCCTGCATTATTAATTGCGGTGGGGCCAACACCAAGTATGGAATGTTGCATATACCCAGGATTCCAGTCCGATGGTCGAAGACCAGAATTAACGATTTTACGGTATCTTTATAGGGCAGAAAATCCGGCACCATCTTGAACTATTAGTGAATAATGAACTCGAAAATAAAAGCGTCGCTTGCATTAAAATACACGTGGAACAAGTTGCCAGAAGAGTTGGAGGAAAATGAGTAAGTGAGTTGTATTTTCAGCCATTACGAAGATCATGGCCATTTATTCGTGTCAAAATCGCTTGTTGCCTGGGATTCATATCTTGCAGAGAGTGAACAGGCACACAATGAATGAACTAGTTTATGCACCAATTGTGGAGGATACCTACCCAGGGACATCACTCATCAATATTTCAATCCAATACTAACAGCCAAATGTTCTTCAGTGTCATAACTCGAGCCAGATCCTTTGAATATCCCAATTTGAATTTAGCGATAGGATGTTATAGCCTTATCGAATGTTTGCTGACAACTGAAATTTGGCGTGTATTGTATTTCGTCCCTGTGGAGATAGGCTGCTGAAAACATTGTTTTGAGGCAAGTTTGTGGCAAAACCCCCAACAATGTCAAACGGAAGGATTTTCTTCGAATTGAGGCAATTTTATCCGGAAGCCGATCTTTGGGCCGCGGGTGGATAAACTCTAGTCCAAGAGGGCGCCACAGAATGCCCGTCCCCATACAATTTAGGAAGGAGCCGGATCAACTGAAATACCCTGGTGCAGGGAGCAGATTGAGAACAGTGGGGGAGGCATTCTCATTGACCTCAAGATGGCTCGCTTCGAGCAAAAATGATCTCTAGTCCGTGCTATAGTAATGTACAATAGCTGAGTAGATACTGAGACATCATCTCTGATTCCAATGTTCCCCGGTCACTGTAACAAGGGTGGCACGGGGGCTGCCGTTGAAAGTAGTATTGGCAGCTTTATCTGACCATGGTCCAGGGATGTAAGTTAGCTTTCCATTGCGTCGGTATTGCACCACTAATCTGCAGTGGCTTTTCCAAGATGGCACAGTGCAGATGTTTGCAACTCTAAACAGAATACACGAGAAGAAAAAAACATCATCGTCAACACAAAAAAGGAACCCGATAACGATATAGAGACTACAATTTTCATAAGACTATTCATTGTGCTCGCGTTCGATACTCAATCTCCGTACTTTTCTAGGATTCGAAAGCACACCTAGGGTAATAGCAAGGGCCACTTGCCGGCCTGCTTTCCGCTGTATGGCTGATTGAGTTATTAGGGGTTCGTTGCCGAATAACGAGTACACTATATTGGTAAGTGGGCCAATTGCTAATGAGAATACTTTACCCGGATGTTCGTTCCCTAAGGCCGCGATGGGGAACACCTCGGATCAAATCCGTCCACGAAGCCTCTAAAAGCTTAGACACCATCGACCAATGAAACTTGGATCATTTATGTATTTTGCTGAATTAAGCAATTGAACTAGCAATATCCACACACAGGGTTCAATTTGACATCTCCACACCTTTTCCATGTAGAGTCTGTTAAACAGCCTTAGTGGAGCAATAAAACATGGGCCAAGTGCCCAATTAACAGATTTTGAGTTATCGGTCAATCATATTTCGGACGCAAAATTTATTGGAGCGCATCTTCTTATTGAAACTGGAGGTGGACGAGGTGAAGTTATCAACATAGATGATAATTGTTTCATCTTAAACGGTAGCATTGTAAGAATCAGCCTTCCACAAAAATCTTGCTCTCCGAGCCAATTCCTCGGCGTCAGTTACTCCACCCGAGAAAACAAACCCCTGTTCTCTTGAGTAGTCCACAAGCTTTTGCGCCAAAGGCTTATGCTTACGTTCATATGCAATAGAAGCCTCCATGAGTACTTCGGCAATCTCGGCATTGCTCGCATTCGGGTTGAGGTCATGAATACGGGGATTCAGCTCTTCATGCAGAAAGGTAGTAACGCCAATGAATCCGGTTGCCATCGAGCCTCCGATGTGAGGTAGCATTCCGTTTGCAGAATCACCGAAGCTCGTCATACAAAGACTTTGGTTGGTAAAGGTACCCAAAGTCTGCATGTGAGTCAGTTCAAGGCACACACAACCACCAGGTTGATCATTAAGCAGCTGTTGAAGTGTTAGCTCAAGGAACAACACCATTACCGCCAAATATCCTGAATGCTTACCCTCAGAAATTTCCGAACTTTGGAATTCGCCCCGGGAAAATAAGTAAGCAGCTCATCGGTAGTTGTTACGTAGTTTCTTCCACGCTTTTTCTGAACTTCCTCCATTGAGAATGCCGCAATATTAACGTATTTACCACCATCAATGGGGAAGGCTAATACATGCCAGCCTTTAATACCAAGGAACATAGATGTATCTGTGGTGAACCGCTTTCCAATCTCTGCCTCAATCTTGCTGCTCTCGACTTTTCCTCTGAATGTCACATGGCCTGAGTAAGCTGCAGGTATGTAATCTTCGCCCTGTACGAACTTTCTACACAGAGAATTCATACCATCGCACGCCCATAGAGCATTTGCGTGATCTTCACCACCATCTTCAAACGTCAGTGTTAATTCGCCATCGGTGCTTTTCTTTACTGATTTGAGCTTTTTGCCGTACTGGATTGGAGTATCCTTGGGACCGAAAGCATCAAGCATCACCATAAGCTCATCACGTCCGATTCTCCCGAAGACTTCTCCCTCTGGGACACGAATGGTATGCAAATGATTGTCTTCCTCACCCCCGTGGTGAAATTCCATCCAAACAGGGTCGGCTAAGCATTGGTCGTGTAGTTCCTTGTAGATAGCCGGATTAAGACTGTAAGACCGGGGAGTTAGTATTGACTAACAGGGACGAACTTTGGGAAGAAAAAGAGAGAAAAAAAGTGCTGATACAGTATACGGAAGCAAAATGAGTGTATTCAATGAGACATGAAAGCGAAATTTGAAATCGGAAAACAGAAGCAGGTGGAAAAACAAAGGGTTTGGTGGACTAAATAAGCTTACCGCTTCGTCGTTGCAAGCGTTTGTGGCCCAATACCATAACCAAAGGCGGGACGTAGAGGTAATGTTTCGGCTTCGAATTGTGTATACTCAATCCTTGGATGAGCAGCTACACTACTCAGAAGTAGCTTGCCAATTGGGCCACTGCCTATCACACTGATTCGAAATTTTGGAGCTTCAGACATTTTGAAAACAGGAATGTACTTAGGTCCTGCAATTTCCGAAATAAAAAAGAGATGAGTAGATATGGTATTAGAATGGGAAAACGGGCACTCTGAAATGGGGCACGTATATTCCAGCGAAGCAGGGGATATCAGTCGATATGCTTCCAGCTTCAGAGAAACTAACCGGATTTTATTGGCCAATTTATATGGTAACTTATGCTTGCAAAAATGTCAAGGTCAATGACCCTCCCCCATTTTCTCTTGCATTGGCCCACAAATAATACCTGTTCATACTAAATATCAGATCAAAGATTGCACAGTAGGTATTGTACCCTCGGACGATACCCGAAGTCCCTGTATTTGAATTAAAAAGGTTCTACTCCGTGCTCGAGATGTTCGAGATCTTCTCATGCCAAAGACTGCTCCGCAGAAGTGCAATTGCGATAGGTAATACATGGAAAATGTGAAAAGAACAGAAAGCGTTCCCCATTTTTGATTTTCATGCTTCATTGTCCCGAGATTTTCTAGACCGGCGTATTCTGGTACAGAGTAGCTACACCAAAGATCCTTGGGCTTATCCGTGTATAACTATCGTATTCTTGAACGACATTCAACAGGGACCGCATGAGAGGATTGAAGTGGTTAATCATATATGAGGGATCATCGACTCAGCCAGACGAGGGGCGATCGCGACTTTTTTACCTTTTCAGCCTGAAAAAGACGCGTGAAGAAAAACTGCACCAAGATATAAAACCTCCTAGCTAGAGACTCCATTTTCATAGTACGAGGATGCCGTCCATACGGGTTTATGTGTGGGGAGTTACATCGATGGTACAAGAATATCAAAAATCTTGAATAGTCGTTGGTGTGTGTCGTGAATTGTTTTTGTTTGCAAGGTGATACTCATTCACGTGATAATTATCCACGTGCCATCTTACAATAATTAGCATTTCGGCCTGTTTCGGTCACCGTATCCTCAATACCTCTCCCTCTCTTTCTCTCTCTAAATTTCCACACAACGCATCGATTGTTGCAATACCGACCTTTAAAATTTGAGATACGATGTTCAATCCTTATCATACAGTCATACATACAGCCGTGTTCTAGTAACCCAAACCCCTCTTGAAAACAAGACTCGAGGGTTTGTCAGAGGTCAATGCATGCTGTAATTTGGTATCGACTGCTTCACGATATACTTTAGAAATTCTACAAAGTTTTGTCACAGATTGTTCCTAAAGACACTATAAATGCATGTCCGGAGTCCTTCTACACCATCCAAGACTAATACAGCAGGAGAGGGAAGTTGCTAATCGATGTTTCTCAAACAAATCTATCGTCTGTTATCGCCTGTTATCGCCTCTTAGTATCGATAGACCTGTTTGAGATCGGGGACACTGCAAATTCTCTCGTGTTGCTAGAATTATCAGAACCCTCAACAATATTTTCAACCACCAAATAATCGTTCTTGAGTATTCAAGTTGTTTCTACGCGAAAAGGGGAATATGAAATCCTTTCAATTGCAAATTTTAATGGGTAACAACCGCTTGATGATCTTGGAATTTACGAACGCATGGTATTCTTCTAGTTGATACTACTTGACAAAAAGTGTCGAAATACCACCAAAAAGGTACAAGTACACTTTACCTCCGCGATACGAGAAACGTGTTCTGGCTGTGTTCAATGCCCTTAAGATTTGCGAACTTTCATCAAAAGCCTTGCAATAATCTAAGTTTGCGATTCCTTTGTTGAATTGCAGGCGCCTCGGTGGGTATCCGCGTTTAACCCCCTGTGAAAATCACAGTCCATCTTGAATGACTAAAGATTGGAGCGGATAGACGATTTTGCAGGTAAATCACTCTGATGCAGTCATTCAAGGGAAGATAATGATTTTGGTGGGAGCAAAATATCGGGTCCTAAACTAAGTACTCGCTTCCGCTCATTTTGTTCCCCTCAAAATGCGCTTCTCCCGAGTTTGGCAAACTATTTGTGAGACAGATTGTCAGCGAAGTACCTTCCCCCACTATTGCCATGATAAGGCATCCCCTCAAATCTGAAATTAGAATTCAGAGTTACCTGGAAGATACAAACCTATTACTCAGACGCCGCCTAAGGGTAAACGCAACTCCAACATTTTGAGATAGTATGCTGCGCGGCTACCAGTCAAACCCACCATCTTGGCGGGGTAGGCGTAATACAAAAGTAATGGTTGCCCTTCGTTGAAGCTAGGCAGTACTTTCATAATCGAGCCCTTTCGGTCAAAATTCAACGAGACCATCTCAGCCCAATATGGAGTCTTCACGATCAGGTGTTACATCATCTAAAGAAAAGTTACCGGTCACCACATTCGATTCAACACCTCAAGACGAGAATAAGGCAGCAGCCAGTAAATCTGAAAGCATATCTCTGAAATTCGCAATTCAATGCCTGGCAGTGGTGATATTACTGAACATGATTCTGTACAATACGGTTCGATACTCCTCGGGAGAGGCTACGAACTTCGGCGATTGCTCCCATGAGAACGCTACTTTGCATCCCTCGAGATCTACGAATGATCTAGGCAAGCTTTCATCAGACTCAAAGACCGGATACAGGAGCCATGGGAATGATCACCCGTCAGCATGGTCGCTTGAAGCAGCAGGTGCTTACACTAAAAAGACATCTGTGTCATTCAGCGATGTCACCGCTATCTGTGCCAATTACTCTGAGGAGAACTCCCCTTCCCGTTGTACGACAAACACCATTGCGTCTGTAATACTTCTCAGTAGCTCTATACTTTCCCTTCGATCAGAGCTTATTAATTTTACCACTCCCCACTTTTCGAATGGACGACCACTAGATCCCAACCTCGACCCTCCAGCTCTACTAGACATGATGCACCCTAATGCTTCAGAATTTCCGAAAGCTGTACCATACTATGTTACCCATACTCTCGATTCTCCTGTTCACCATGTAGGATATTATTGTCCCCTCTCATCCCCATGCACCAACCCAGTATTCAGCATCTCCACTCATGAAGGTATTCCCATGCTCTTCACTTTCCTCCCTTCTATCCTCGATACCAACACGGAAGTTTTCAGGTTTGGTTTCGGAAATGCGACAGACTACCACTTTTCTACTAATAATCTTGCGAACGGTGGCTTTGATATACTGTTTGAAAAAGCGAGGTCTCCTTTGCTTGATCCTAAAAACGATTACTCTCGGATGAAACAAGAAGTACATTCCCTTTTCAATGATGGACTTAAATTACCTGGTCTCTTTTTCAATGTCCACACTCATGGCTCTAGGGAGAAAGGGCTTCGTGGGGTAGTAAGCCCATGGACCTGCAATGAGAGAAGCGAGATAGAGCGAATGAAGACGGTCGTGACGTCGGGACAAAAAATGACTACTTGTGCTGCGGCTATAGCACTGCGGCATCTTAAGAGAGTAGAATTATGGCTTTTGGGAGGTTCTTTTTTGGGATTGGCTGGCTCAGTATTACTTTTGTCGCTATTTTCTTGGTGGCTCGAGAAGAGGCAAGGAAGGATTCGTTTATAATTGAAGGGTAAATTCCACGGCGTTTGGTAGATTAAGGAGTTGGGAAAATATCATTTGAGGAAATGGGTGTTTCAATGCACAGGGACCTGGTATAGAGTAGACATCGGGATGTCATAATACCTTGCCTGAGTCGTAGTTAGATTTGATGAATTAGATACCAATTCAATGTATATTCATAGTGCCACCATCCCATTTCATTCTTGAGATACATAATCGTTAACCAGCACCCAAATCGCCCGATAAACTTCGTAACTAGGAGAACCATTAACCACGGAATGGACTTTGAGACTTCACCTAACCACTCAACACCTTATCGCCAATCCTGATCAGATCCTCATTCGACAACGTCTCTTTCTCAATCCCCTTGAGTGCCTGCTCCAACAAAGTCGCCGCAATCTGACTAACATCCACTTTCGGAAGTCCAATAAGACCTCTCCCAATTGTCGATAATACACTACCCACCAACCCTTGCCGACGATCCGGCCCATCTATCAGTCCTGGTTTCACTATACATGCTTCCACTGCCCCATTTGATGCTTGAGCAAAATCGATGACACGAGATTCAGCTTCACCCTAAGAACTATTAAATACTCAATCCTGCCTGTTCAGGAGAAAAAGAACACATACCCGCATCAAAAGATAATCACCCATAACCCAAGGCTGTTTACTCTGATCTCTTTCACTTTTATGACCACTAACATAAATGAACCGAAAAGGTCTGGCACCTTTTTCACGCGGAAGCTGGGTAATCATCTCAAGCCCGTTTACAGTGTACTCTACACAAATTTTCCTCGCTTTATCTAGTGTTGAATCTTTCATTTTAGAAGGGGTTATTGCAATGAGCCTATGGAATTGATTAGTATTTCGGCAATCAATCGAAGATTGAACCAGTAAGCGGACAAATGAAGGGGTCAAGAATATAGTCATCGAGGAAAAGTAAACAAAAATACCAAATACACGCATCAGCGCCCTCAAGTCCCTTCTTCACACTTTCTGAATAATTCGAGAAATCATCACAAATGACAGCTCCAAATTTGGTAATGTCAGCATTATCGTCGAGGGTTTGTGGAACAGATGTTTTACGACGAGCAAGGGCTATGATGGATGTGATTTCTGGGCTGGAGATGGCTTGTTTGATGAGTTCTGTAGCGACAAACCCCGTTGATCCGGCGACGATGAGTTTCACGGTTGTGGGAAATTTGGGCTTACGGTCGAGTATAGCAAGCAATTTGTGAAGAAGTTCCAGTGATTGAGACTCAGATTATGAGTACAGAGTGAGAAATGTAAGCAGCATGTAAGTAGTAGATAGCGCCACCAACTTTTGGGGATGCCGGGGGTAGAGATTCATTAACCCCATGTGCAACGGCTTCTTAGGTGAGAATAATTATGATGGCCATCATGTCTCTGAACAATGAATGAGAATGGCGTAAATTCCGATTAACGATATAGCAAATGGGCGAATCAAAAGAGTAAGCAAAGTCAACGAACGAGTAACTAATGCTTATTAACGACAACCGCAATCAAATGGTTGATGAAATCAATGAGAAAAACAGCAATTGAATGCAATTGGATACACGCCAACTACTAGAAAACTATTTGAAAAGTTCCAGACATACTAAATAAACAGTAATAAATTCATATGGTAACATTCTATATATTGATACCTCGAATATTAAAAATGCTATTTGGAGTTTGATATATATTAGTTAAGATCGTTTTATTGTCTTGAATGTTACCATTTTAATTTTAAAGATTGAAAATCAATCTGAATTTTCCAATGAGCTTTTTCAGTAGTGTTATCATATAAAAAAGTAGAAACTGAAATATCAAAAATGTCTCTTGACGAAGTTGACTGGTCAGAAACGCACTGGTGATGAGTTCAAACGAAACTCGACAACATGAAAATTTTCAAGCATAAATTCAATCAAATGCTTCAAAGTTATCTAATTATGTTTGCAAACAGAGCAAACCAGGTTAACTAAATTCTCAACTCCATCGCTTATTCCTCGATTCGCCATTCCCATGTGAATTCGATTCCATCCTCCCAACCCTAAATCCAAGGCCGACCAACTACCGAATACAAAAAGGATATACCATACGAATGCATTGGCTATGACAAAGTATATTTAATCGAGTACCTGTAAGCTTCTTTCCCCCTCAAAGAAGCAATTTCTCATCTCAATGAGCCCCATTTGCCTTTCCACCAGTCCCGCTCGCTCTCTTTGGACTTCTTCCATTGGTTAATTCGCTTAAAGCCCCCTCATTTCCATCTTCCTCATTTCCTCCAAGTAATTTGTCCATAAAACTGATGTAATCATATTGTGGCATACCTCTATCCTCTTGTAGATCAGGGCCTTTATGCATCGGTATGAATTGAGTCAATTTTTCAATGACTTCATCGGGGACCAAACTATGTCTCAAATCCATTTCTGTAACATATGGCTTGCCGTCCGCAACTTCGCGGAAGGACTGGAAAACTTGCTCCGCTGTATTTTGATCTTCTGTGACATCCACCATAAATCGGATGAATTCTTCAAACGTTACGTAGTCTTTTCCGTTTGATGTGTCGAGGAAATAGTCGTGCATTTCGTCTTCGGAGAAGACGAGGCCAAGTGATGCCAAGGCTGCACTGAATTCCAACTCTTGTAAACTGTTGGTAGCGTCGCGATCAAAATGTCGGAAAACACTTTCGAATTCTTCAAGTTGTATTGGCGTCAGATTTGTCATGTTACGAGCCACTACTTGGTTGTCCAAGAATGCCAACTTCTTCGCAACCGAATTTTTGACAAGACTCATCTCGTAACAAAGCTCATCGTATGTGTAAGTCGTAAAATCATTCTCCTCAATATTTGCTTCCTCGCATTTCTTGTCTATGGCCTCGATTTGATCCAAGAATTGATTGAGAGGTGGAAGATTATCGTGTAATCGGCGTACATGAACCAGTTGATCCTCCACATCACCCTCCAATCCTGATATTGCCAATTGCATAGTATTCAGAGTAGTTGCGAAGTCGTTGGCTTTATCGGCGAAAGATCTTCGCAAGGCATTTTTGATACTAAAAATAATTAGCAAAATTCAGTTTGCACGTGCATAAAACTTACTCCCTGATGGTCTCGTTTATCAGTTGACCTCTCGCCATTTCCCCTTTCATTAACTTCGCCCATTCTTCATCCAGAACACTCAACCTCAACTCTGGGGGTGGGTCATAAGCCCGAAGACGGTATGTGCTGAGCTTCGTCTTGATGTTCCCTAACAGTGCTGCAAGATCACTTTTCTCTGCAACCCACTCTCTTTTCTGACCTCTCTTGTATGAACTAAAGTGTGTCGCTTGTTTCTTTGCATCCGCATATGTACCTTCGAAAGTCGCATCTTGCCAAGTAAGAACCTGCTCCTTGATACTCTTCAAAAGTGCTCTCATTCTCTTCTCGTAAGCACTCTGCATCTCCCAAGCGCCTTGCATGTTGTTAACGAACTTCTCTACTCTTCGACCAGCGTTTTCTACTTTCTCCATCTGCGAAAAGGCATGGAACCAATAGGCTATGTAGGTCATCAAACTCCTTTCATCCGGTTTAGCCACGTCGCAAACATCCTCAACATCCAAAAGTGCCGGAATACCAATTTCCTTAGTAGCAATGTCAAAAGCCAATTGCATATTTCCTCTGTGATCATCCTTGTCCAAAGTATCATAATCGATCAGATCTGGGCGATGGATATCAAGCAATGCACAGAATGCTAAGCCATCATTCCAGCTGTCTGTAAAATTTCGAACATCGACCTCTTCGTAGCAAGCTGTTTTTCTTTGACACCATAGCAATAAACCTTCTTTTGCAGTCATACCCTCCAAGTTGATGTCGGAGATGGTGAATCGGAGAATGAGCGTCCAGATCAAGCCGAGTATGATCTTGCGATTTCCGTCCACAACATCTTCGGCTCCGATGTTTGTCATTTGAATTCCTCTGGATTTGATGAAGTCTAGCGACAAATTTGCGTTCTCAAATCGCTGCACTCGTAGTTTAGGCTTCGCCGCATATCGTCCGAGTGATTCGTTGGAGAGGCATTCGAGGAGATGGATGAGAATGACCTACTATGTTAGCATTTAAGAAAAAACGTCTCGCAGAGAGAACTTACTCCATCGCTCAAATCTTTAACCAAATCTATTACTTCCAATTTCCTGTGCGCTATCTTGGTGTTCAACCTAATTTCTAGTAAATAAACCATTCATGCTTCGCAAATACAACAGGCCAGCTTACCATTTCGTGAAAGTCTTCTGTTGCACGGTAATCCACTGTTGCTGTTCAGCAAAAGCCATCTTTCCAAGCTGATGCTCATGCAGCGGTTCAACTGCTTTCAACGCTTCCCCTGAGCCTGAAATTGATCCCTTAGATTTATTTCTATGCTGATATCTCTTTCTTCTTCTTCCTAGCCCGAGCTCTTCCTCGCCTTTCTCGGGTTTCTCTGCAGATCTCTGCAATCGTGCTGCCTCGGAAAATTGTCTCGAACGTAGTGTCTCGCGTTCTCTTTGGCTCGCAGATCTTTCCCGCCTTACAACCCTAGGTGGTGTCGCGGGTGGGGTATTCGGAGCGTTTATTTCAAAATCTGTTGTGGAAGAAGAAAACCTCTTTTCCAGATCTTGGGTGTGACTATGATTTTCAATAGGAGTTGGTGAAATTGTACGTGAGTGACGTGGTGATGTGGATGTGTTGGTTTCCTCAAATTTGTTTACTTCTAAATTAGGATTGGCGGTAGTTGCCGGCGGTGACCCCACCAAGCAACGATCGTTGCCAGGGGTGTCAAAAATTGCCGAAGGGGCAAGCGGCGTTGGAGTTTGTTTCCCCTTGCTTTCTTCAACATAATCACCAATTTCTGATGATGGTGGCGACGGTGGTGACGGTGATAATGGGATTTCAATGTTTTTGGATGATATCGATGGTAACGTTAATTCTGGCGTTAATTCTTCTTGAAAGTTGTCCTCGGTAACGTCCGTTTCCACGTGAGTTTCATCCACTTTAGCATCTTTCTCTTCCACACTCTCGATTTCTTCCTTGACATCTATATCTTTCACTACCAAAGTATCTTCCTCCTTCACGTGTTTCTCTCCGATGCTTTCGGATTCTCTTTTGTTATCCTCCAATCCCTCTTCAACTCCCAGATTCTGTTCCCTCTTTGTATCTTCCTCTTCCAATCTTGCATCCAGATCTTTCACCACAAACAAATCTTCATCTCTAGCTTCTTCGATTGTTCCAGTCTCCCCTTCTTTTCTTGTCGCGTCTAGATCTTTGATTACGATGATATCCTCTATCCTATCCTCTTCTTTCGTCTCTTTGTTTGGAGTATCATTTTTTGGTGCTTCGGTCTTTGGCTCTATCCTCAATGATTTCTTTAAGGCGGAAAACATATTGAAAACAATACTGAATATA
This sequence comes from Botrytis hyacinthi, assembly GCA_004786245.1. Taxonomy (NCBI): domain Eukaryota; kingdom Fungi; phylum Ascomycota; class Leotiomycetes; order Helotiales; family Sclerotiniaceae; genus Botrytis; species Botrytis hyacinthi. The sequence continues at coordinate 95,075 of PQXK01000077.1, read as the reverse complement.
AAAGTCACAAAAGGGTTCTACAGTGGCACGAATCGATAACCTTTAAGTAAAGGCTCACAGCTACAATCGAGTATACAGCCAAACTACTCAAGGTTAGGGTTATTTTTGCATGATGAAACATCAATTCATTCGTGTTTCTGATCAGCAGCCCACAATCTCTGCATCAAAGCGGAATATCACTGGTTGAAGAAACTTAGGGTTCCTGACCAGTGTATCATATTACCTACCATACAACGAGTTTATCATGCAAATGATCAATCTCGAACTTCACAAATATATCGAATAGACTTATTCAACAATTCATGGCATTGTCGATTAGTCCTTGTTCCCCATACTATCACCCGAAATTCACGATCCATATTCATTTGACACTTCTCAGTTTACATGGAATCGCACTTCAACCAGGACGGTTTTACCGGGACACCAAAGATGTACAGCGTTTTCAATATTCAAGATCAAACCAACCAATCGTTATTTGGATTTGAATGTTTTATAACCTGTGAGAAAATCATTGTGCCGAGGTTTTTGCGGATTCTTGTATATTGTAAGAGTTATATGTTTTTTTAATAGACTAAATCATACGATTATATAGCAATATATACCTAGTTAGTTATATATGTTGTATTGCTATTACACAATTACAGATATTGAGAAGAGAAGGGGGGCGCAAGGGTTTCCCCTTTATGTCTGCGCTTCAAAATACAAGGGCTCTAAAACGACGTGTACAATGCACGTCTAGAGTACCTAGGTATTCAATAGTCCGAACTGCAGCCCAACTATCCAAAGCTTTGGATCATCAATTCCTTTTGAATATTGGATTCATTTTAAGAATCAAAATAATGTTCATCATCAAGTTGATTTGAAACGATAATAAATCTATCAAGTCAATAATTATATTTTCAGAATCTCAGCATCACAACTTTTAAGTGGAATGTAGTTCGGGCTATTGGAAACATTGTACGTGCCCCCAAAATCAATTAGAATATCCAGGAGCTTTTAACCCAGCGATTCATTTGGCACTAAAAATAGGAATACATAAGGTTATTGATGTTGCTGTCTAGAATCAGATTTTCAATGTTTTCATTGTCTGGTTATATTTATCTATTTATTTAAATGAATGTGTCGCTTTTTGCGCCTCTGTAGAGCATACGTATGTGGAAGGCCACACTTCTCTTGTGGCAATTGTTTTCAAACCCGATTGCATGAATTAAGAGTATATTAGAAACGATTTCTTGACTGCTATCCCAACGCTACGACATTTCAGATAATCTGATACTCAAACGCCTCAAGGAACCATGACAGATACGTCCAAATTCGCGAACACTATCCTACCCCACTATTACGCCCGTCATCCCATTAAGTCTCACAACTTGCGCTCTATTAATAACCAAAAGCCGTATTCGAACAACCAGTTTTGACGCATTTCAGACAGTAAAGTGGCAGCTTCTCGCAAATTTTGGTGAAAGCAGCGCACTTTGGAAGGTCCTTCCAGCCAGCAGTCGTAGCACATTTCAATGTGTCTGCATAACAGGCAGCGGCTGATTTTTGGCATGTCAACATGGTGTTGAAAGGAGCAACCTTACCACACCATTTTCCAACTGTTACAGCGCATGTTGCCGCTGGTGTTGGGACTACGGTTGGCTTCACTACTGTCGCCGAAGTCGATTGCTTGACCGTCGATGAACTCTGTATGGAGCTTGTGGACGATTTCGCGGAACTAAGCGCAGTGCTGGTGGATTTTAAAGTTGTTACGGTCGCGGATACAGCGGAACTTTGGGCAGTTTTAGTGCCAGTTGCTGATGCACCACTGGTTTTTGCGCTTGTAGAAGCGCTTTGAGATGATGTGGTCGAGCCGGAGGTGAGAGAGCGATACCAATTTGTCCTATCGGTGTCACCCAAACAATCACCAACCGTAACGCCCTTCCATCCTTTGGCCTTGATTTGATCGAAATAGTAGGCGGAAAGGTTGCCAACAGATTGTTGTACAATATCGTGCTGGATAGACAGATAATCTTGAACGGCTGTTGAAGCAAGTGCTTTCTGCACAATATTCTTGGAGTTCTGAATTTGAGATGGCAAGGGGTTTAAATAATCCTGGGTGTCCAAATCGAAATAGACTCTGTGGTACCCTAGAGTTTGCATATCCGCCCAGCATCCAGATGCCTCAGTACAATCAGAATAAGGAGGTCTCATGTAAGTTGGCCACTTTCCGATGATGTTATTGAAAGCCATCTCATTTTTCACCATCTGTTGCATTCGAAGGTCGTGTGAAATATTTGAAAGAGAGTAATGACTCCAGGTGTGAGATGCAACTTGGTGTCCTTCGGCAATCATACGTTGAATCAAAGATGGATAGGGAGCGGTAGTATCGATCTCTCCTTTTCCGTTGTTGTTGCCGGTAATAAAAAATGTCGCTTGATAACCATACGACTTTAGAATGTCGAGGAGATCGGATGTATAATTATATGGACCATCATCGTAAGTAAGAGCTACAACATTGTTTTGCACGCAGTCATAGATGTCATCCGTGTAGGTGATAGGCCCTATCAATGGTCTTGCAACATTAAGAGTTGATGCTCCGGCAGGCGTTGCATCTGAGTCGCATCTTCCATATCCAAGTAAGCAACTCCCTGGATCAGCACAATAGTCTTGGGTAGTTCCGCAGTATCCGGAAACTTGTAACACATTAGTGAGTTAATTGGCAAATCGGGACTCGTCTACTGACCACTACAGCATTGGTTTCCTCCGCAAGTTGCACCACCGAAGTTTGGACCACAAGTTCCTCCTGTGGCTGGCTCGGTAGCAGCAGTGGTACAAGCACCGAATGCAGACTGACACCCTACGTCGCAATAATCGGTTGTGTTTCCACAATATCCCGACGTAGAACAGCAAAGTCCTCCATTACAAGAAAGCCCTCCATTGCTCGCTCCGCATGTGAAAGTATTCTCTGAAGGTTGGACTGTTGTTCCAGTACAGGTTCCAAAGGCAGTTTGGCAACCAGTTCCGCAGTAGTCTAGGTAAGTACAAATTAGTCCATGATAATGTGTATATTATTCAGAGATTCGCCAACATACCAGTCGTGTTTCCACAATATCCATAGGCCGAACAGCATCCTCCCGTGTTTACAGTAGCGTCACAAGAATAGCTATTGTTTGCTCCTGCGAACGAGTTTCCGCAAGTGTTGTCTGTACTTATTATAGCTCGCTTGGAAAGAAAGGCAAGAAAGCCAGGATCTTGGGAATCAGTTCCCTCCACTGGAAACGCGAGACCCATACCACTGAGCATAAAGCCCGTGGCCAGAGTTAAAAAGAATGATTTCATCTTGGTCGTTAATGAATTACAAAATAGTCTGTTGGAAAGCGTACACTAAAAGAATTGAAGGAGAAAATGAATGATTGGATATATTATGGAAATGAACGGAGAAGAAAGAATGTCGGTTGAAAAAAGAATGTAAACGGTCTTATATGCCGGAGTAGAGGTGAGGAGGAAGGGAAAATGAAAGACATTGACGAGAAGCAAGATATATATATAACATTACCATTTTACGGGTCGACATATCATTACCAAGCTACAAGAAAATACTACATAGGACGCCGTCTGTTCTTTGACTACAATTTTTTGGAGGTGTCTACATGCATCTATGAATGGGTTCCCAGAATTATCACCAAGTTTTGTGACCAAGGAGGACATGGCGTTGTTAGGCGTCGTCCCGTCTCCTTGGAAAGAGTCCGTGGAACCAGATCAAAAGTTCCGATCGGAACGTTTCATGAATTTCATTCGTCGAATATTTCTGAAACATGATTCTGTGGAGGCAAATGGATTAAAATTTAAGGGGTACTGACGGGAGCTTTGTATTAGTGGGGAAGCCTGTCTCTTTTCAGCCAAACTTATTAATAGTGTTTATGCGCAGTACCTGTTTCTCCTGGGACATTCGTCCCAACGTCAACAAAGGAGAGAAGAAAAATCGAGTCAATCGTTTCTTCAGGTCTAGATTCGATATATGTACATATGACCTGGCAAGTGACAGGTCTTCTATTTTCCAAATACCTGCTTAACTATGAGAAGAATTTATCGCTCTCGGGCCTAGATAAGTTTCTGCACAGTCTTCAAAAATAAATTCATCTGAACTCAGGAGGGGTCAAAGCGTAATGAAAAATGTCTTTTATTCAATTTTATCTCTATTTTATATCCCTTCACCCAAGTCCAAAAGAATGTGCCCAATCGTAATCATTAACTCGTTAATCCCTCTGATCATCATTCATCCATCTTTTTTCCGTCATTCGTCATTCATCCATTACTAGCCATCATTTTCAAGTCGTCTATTGTCCAAACCAAGCCTGAGCTCGTTCATCAATTATCGTCATCCGTTCAGTGCAGGCGCTGATCGAAGAACTCAAGATATCGAGGGGTTCTTTATGCCTAATTCGTTGGGGTTAGCTTATTTGACGATTAATTGTTACTGAGGGATCTTTATGAGGCTTACCTGGCAAGCATAGTCGGTGTAGCATTGCTCATCAACCTTTGGCTCATACAAGACAAATCTTGTAAGACGGACACAGGTCAAGGCAGTGGTAGAGGTGCTGACAGTAGCGCTACCAACAGTAGAGCCTGACTTGGCAATGTAAGCATCCTCGCCAATGACAACAGTTGCCTTGAATGGAGTAGTGGCTTTCCAAGTTCCATCTTCGTAGTCAATGGAGTCAGTCTTGCTGAGGACGGCTGTCTTGCTTGGGGTCTGGCCAGCGAGAGACAAAGACTTGGTTGGGTAGTAGTCGATCTCAGCGTAGGCTGCGAAGGTGATGTTGTTGAAGCAGTTAACGAGATAGTAGATCTGGGTAGAGGCGGCGCGGGCATCGATGGCTGCTGCTGGGATTGCAGCTGGAGCGGCTGAGGTAAGGGTGGAGAGGACGAGGAGGGGGATGGAAGCAATCATGGAGAAACGCATTTTGATGGTTGGTTTGAGAGACTCGAGGAGTGAAAAGTTTGAGAAGGGTTTGTAAGTTGTTGTAGAAGATCTATGAGATGATTGAAGTGTTGTGATGATGGGAAATACTCTGCTGATGAAGCCTTCTTATATACTTTCTTTTCGTAGGAAGATGGATGGATCTCCGAAAAGCTTTTCTCGACCAAGCTTTCCCTGTGCATCGCTGACCGCAAACGACCCATGTATCACGATCTTGGATACAACGATACATCATCGCCGCGAAAGGCTTTTACCTATCAAGCCACTATACAACATACGACACGATTTGAGACATTTGAATCAATCAATATTTACTGGGCCTCAATATCATCTTTGGCGCCAAAACATTCTCTCGTCTCGGATACCCACTGGATCAGCCATGAAGATTTTACTGATAACGGCTTTCCAATAGCCCAGAACCGACTCCTCTGGGCCACGATCGGATCACGATTATCCCATGCACAGAAAGAGGCACAGTTCAGTTGATGATTGAGCAGACAGTGGTCCCGATAATCATTCTCAATATTTTCTTGCATCATGTCGATATCTTCCAAACGGGCTAGATCGTCTTACTATCCCAGTTCTTCCGTATTATTCCACCAAACAGAAAGAAATTTTCAATATCATCAGCCATTGATGCCTTGTACCTGTAGGTCATCGATATTTATACAGGGTCGGAACGTACCCACATTAGGCTAAGCGATGCCCCACTGAACAAGCATAACCAAAGGCTTCCGGATCTGCAAGTCGATCGTAACGGCGATGCAGACCAATTCGTATGAACATTTGAAGAAATATCTCCGAAGTTGATCTGTTGGCTGTCAATTTATCAAGGGTCTTGATTAAAGTGTGAAAATCTCTGCCAACGCGGGTCAGGCCCATACTTCCGAACCAATTTTTTATCGAGGCGGTCAAAGCTCCATGTCATCGATGAGAGCATTTTCATGCTTATTACAAACTTTGATCTGTGATCTTCGATACCGTCAACCCGGTGGACCAAAATTTGTCTTCACGGACTCAAAAAATCTGGTAAAGTTTCGAAACCCCCACAATTGTGATCAAGGATCGTTCGGTGACCAAGGATCGTTCGGTGACAAACTTGAACCCTACCATCTGCGAGATATCATGATTATACTCAGCTGAAAATCATCAGATATCTCATGTCTTTACAGGCATGTGAAAATCAACTATAGATTTGCTATCCAGAAAGGCAGGTATGGATGACCTATCTCGTGGCGTGAAAGAGCAAATCGATAGCAGCTGAGATACACATCGCCAGGCGCCGTAATCCTACATCGGATCTAGTCGGACACGATCGAATCTATACAAATCCCTCACCGCGTGTAGCATGTATTTTTGGGAGGCATCGAAACTTAATCTATATCTCTATCCATCAATTTGTATCATATATTCAAATCGGATTCCGGACACGTTAATTCGTGTATGTGAGTGGTCCCAATGTGGACATGCACAGAGAAACGTCGCTACCTCGGCTTCATGTTATGCAAGTGGATACTATGTCTGAAGAGTTTTCCATTGTAACTGCATCTTTTTTGTAAAGTGTTGCATATTCCAAATTAATATCCATCTTTTCCATCTATATTGGCAATCTTGACTGCTCATCGATACAATGATGCGATATCGCATTGTTTCCACGGATCAGTTTCGGAGTTTCGGCCTTCCCTTTATGCGTGAAAATCGAATGATCGATGTTTCGTTCTCTCAATGTGTGCTTTGATTCATCAGTCAGTTCTACACTTGCCTTGTTACGATATCACCTCTGGACATACCGCAATGAGTTACATTCCTTGCCAGCAAGGCATCGGTTTTGACCTCAACTCTCCTCTACCAAAGCAGATACCTCTAGCAATCGAAAGGCAATGCTAAAGCTTGCATTTAGCTTTAAGAGACATCAATCTTTAATCATGATCTACAAAATTCCAGGAAAGACGTTTACTTACATCCACAGGCCGTTAAAAACGATACCCACGATGTAACATCCAAGAAGTCTTAGCACTCCTCCTAGCTCGTCGGTTTGAAATTTGGTGCTTACATCAAATCATATCTTTAGATTTGGATACGACACCATCGCGGACAGGAACCAATTCCACCCCACAGTTAGTGTGCTACCCGCCGTAGCATCAGACGGCACGGCAGAACCATTACACTGGGAAAAGATCAAGATAATAAGCAGGGGATTTTTGATGGTGCTACTATGGCAGTCAAGCAGGATGGGGAGTAGCGGCTCGGACCGACTATGCTTGAAAGATGAAAATGCGGCAGAGAACCTGTTAAATACTCTAGCTCTATAGCGGTAGTCAGTTAGGGTCTTCGTGCTTTGCTACTTTCAATTTTGAAGATAAAATACACACCAATAGTACAAAATTCATGATTTGTTTGGCTCAAGTTATTGAACAGTCTGCAACTTCCCGCATCAGCTAAATTTAAACTGAGTATAAAACTATCAAAGTTAGCCACCTGAATGGGTAGCCATTCTATCTCAAATTGAGAAAAAATACATCCCCGGCATCGAATAGCACTTAGGCTCTCATGAAAATGAAGTGAATTGGCTGTGCCATCAAGCAGGAACTTCACAAATTCAGTACCTAGGTCACTAGAATAACTTGATAAGTACAATAGCCATGTTAACTACATATGTTCTTTGGTAATCTTCAGCCTCTTTGCATTGTTTTTGTGTGGATTATTGTGTTTAAATGACCATTCAGAGTTCGTGAGTGTCGTAAAATTGGTTTCTAACACATATTCCCAAGGGACTGAAGGCTGCTTGTTGGGCAGAAAGTGTTTGGATTGATTACAGATTCTCACATGTGTTATTCACAAAGGAATAGTATTCAAATTGGAAGATCCGAGGAAGTGATCTCAATCTATGAAATCTATACTCATATCCGGCTTGGTCATGTCATTCACGTAAAGTTCTATAATAATTCGAGAAAAGTACCCAGTTTATATTGATGTAGAACTGACTAGGTGTATAAAATACGAAAGAAAAAAAAGTAATTTATTTTTTCCTGAATGTCTGCACTGTACTTTACAAGAACTCGAAAATAATAACGATACTTAAATACACTTAGAAGTTGAAATTCAAACAGTAAAACTAAACATTAAAAATTAAAAATTAAACCCTAAAAATTAAACATTACGAATTACAACTCAATGAAAACACATGTATTAATACAAGACCTCGCAGGGCCATCAAAACGTAACATAAAAAAACATATAAGAGAAAAATACAAAATAAAAATACAAAATGCCAAATTGACTACAAAATTAACAACATAGTACAGTACAGAACATCCGCTATGCTAGGCGGTGTCTTGAACTCTCCTTGTCTCCTTCACATACCGATATAGCACGATATTAACCGTAAGCCGGGCTAGAGACTCAGAGAGACAAGACAACCGTTTAGCAGTCCCAAAAATATGGGTCATATTCACGCCACAAGGCAACAATATCATTCGCTGACGAGGATTCATGAAAACTAGTATTTGAAGACGAGACGAGAGCCAAAGTAGGAGCGGAAGAAGAAGCGGAAATAGGAGCGGAAGTCGGAGTGGCAAGGTCAGGGAAATCGTCAAAACGACCGCCAAAGAGCTTTGAATCCTCAGGGGATTCCAAACTCTCATAGTACTGCCCAACCTCACCATTGAAATCCGATCCGCCGGCACCAGGGATGGAGGGACCAGAGGCGTAGAGAGCCGACGAAGGGCTGGCCAACTGACAGTGTGGAGCGGCGACGTAACCAGGCCCAGCCCCACCCGCAGAAGCGGGAGAAGGAAGGGATTCGTCAATTTGATTGACCCCGACGCGTCTTTTGGCGGCTGGCCCTTCGATAGCATCTCCTTCGACTGGCAGCTCCCTCTTTCCCCTCTTTCTTCCCCCGCAAGAACTACAGCAGCTAAGTATCATGTTCCCAATGGTCTTCTTGGGGAGATACTTTATTGGGCCTACGCTTAAAAAACATTTGTCCCTGCCAAAGTGGCCAGGCAGATGATTCTCTGCGAAGAGGGCCCAAAACTCCTCGCCTGGTACTACTAGCTTCCATTCCACCTTGTTTCTATCTCCCCCTCTAGGTGCATACCTCAGCATGTCACCCTCAATGGCGTATTCGTACTTCAAATCATTCTTATACGATGCCGGAGTTCCCATGTAGCCCTCAGGTACGTCCAAAATGACGCCGGGATCAGCGGCGATCGCTGACCTGTCCCGGATCATCCTTTCCAGTCGCGACCGCGATGGCAGGAGCATATTGGGATCCTTTGTCTTTTTATCTTTGATAAAAGATTCGATCAATTCACTCCTCCATGCTGGGAAGGACAATGTACTGAGGTGTAACAAGGGTTTGGGGTCGGAAAACCTTATAGCGTCAATGTGCCGAGTGAAAATGACCCTTCGCTCTTCTAGAGAAAGATTTGAAGTCATCTATTTAATATTAGCAATTATCCCAATCATTGTAGTACATTTAAAACACGCAAATGCTTGAACAATTTGATCGAGTTCAGGCAATGAAAGCTTCTAATTGTCGACGTGTGATCCGGACAATTGGAAGCTCTAAATGTTTGACAGAAACAAAATAATCGAAATGAGTTTATTGTTTTAAATTATTTGAATTGTTTAAAATGACTTAGATAATCCCTGTGGTGGCAAAGTTAATATTCCGGATGAAGATAAATTCAATATAAATCCCTATACAAATTTCTATTTCGTATATTACAATATTGATATATATATTTGTTAATAATGAATAAAGCTCTTTGTTATTGATGAATCAAATCGGTTCTTTTTGCAATTTGTTTATTATTGAATTTTGATTAAAAAAAAGAAAATGAGAACCTTGAAAGACCTTAGAGCTTTCAAGATTTTCGAATATTAGGGTTAAGGGGAAGGTGGATGGAAAGGTATGTGTATAGGAGATTAAAGAGATAAATAAGAGTTAAAGGGGAGAAGGGGAATGAGTATAGGAGCTAAGGGATAGGCGGGACGCATTAGTCGAAAGTTTAAAGGGAAGTAGAGTCCTTTTAATAAGTTATATTACATGAGGGAAATCTACAAGAGAGCTTTCAAGTGAAATCACAAGCTATACTATTATGCTATGCAATATAGAATGTATTATATAAACAAGAATATAATCTGATTTCAATCTATATATGAATAAATTTGAAATCAATAAATAGAAGTATAACAAAAAGATTAGTAATCCTTAATAGATTCTAATTGAAATACTTAAAAGAACTTTTCTATTCTTTTATTGAAATCTAACAGAAAATCAATTTAAAAGAAAAAGAAGAGGAAAAGAGGGAGGGGAATTAAAAAGCAAGTAAAACCTAGAAGCTTTCTATTTGACAGATAATTATTGCTTCAAGCCGAAACTTTCAATTAACCTTCCAGAATTCAAGAAATTCACTAAGAACTTATTGATTAGAATAAGCTTTATAAAGTATGGAGATTTAGATTGATTATATTAATACTTTAAAAACGATTTATTCAATATATAATGAAGGTATTGTAGAATTTATGGCAATTACGAAAGAATCACTTCGTCAACCACGGATTCTGCCACCACAGGGAATGGAAGCTTCAAATTGTTGGATTACAATCCGAAGAATTGAAACCCCTGAATGTTTGACAACAATATAATATTCAAATGTAGTTCGTTACTTCAAACCATTTCAATCATCTAATTGAATTTAGATCTAAGAATGAATGCTTCAAATTGTTGAACTATGATCCGAACAATCAAAAGCCTCCAATATTGGCGAGAGCTACAACATATAGTTGAGAGCCTTTGCATTATGTCGTTTGGTTCTAGGCATTCAACTGCAGCATGAGATACACCCAACGTAGCAGAAGAATGAGTTGAACGGAGCGAATAGTAGTGAATAACAAAAAATATATAAAATCGCCATGCAATGCCGAAGACTTTCAAGTACAACTACATTTGTTTCATCCCCATTACATTGAATTCTTCATCGTACAACAAACAAGCCAACGAACAATCTCAATTACTCCTCGCCAGGAGCTCTCGCGTAATGTACCAAGCCTGAACCATCAGGCGTGAAAGCCAGAGGTCCAACTCGCGTAATGTATACCCATCCCCTGATGTATACGACGAAGTATGTTCTTGATTGGAATATATTATACAAGACAATACAACAATTGAACAACTATACGAAGTGCGAGATATGAAGCAAGAGTATATCAACAATGATCAAGTTATCTTACATAAGCTTCTAAAGCTCAGCTTCCACTAAGGAACTAGACTATGAGACTAGCGCAATCTATGGGATCACGTGGTTTGCACGAATTCCCACCAACAACTTTCAAAAAAGATTCAATAGAGTCAAGATACGCTTGAAGGCTACTCAGCCTGATTTGAAAGGCCAAGTATACCAGTGGGTGTACTGAGAACCTCCAAAAAGCCAACAATCGTGAAATAGTTACAAGCAAGCTGTATACTGCTGAGCAACTCAAACTGATTTGAATGTATCTAAATGATCCAAAGTGTTGCAAATTCTGTCTAAAAATTCAATCGTGAAAACAGAAATGCATCAGCGAGCCAGGCTTCAATGCTATTGTTCCACAGAAGTACGCAATAAACGTGAAGTGCATAAAATTGAAAGGAGTAAAGTGAAAAATGTATCTTACTTTGTCCGAAATTATCCACCAGCTATGTTACACTCTTAATCGATTCGGGGATTTGGCGATGGAAGGGCGAATTCGATGTAACCTGGAGTGAATCATAAGCGATCGCCTCGAAAATGAGTGGAATTGACTAGGAAGGAGCGATTTGGTTAATATTGGGCGGGAGAGAGTTCTTACCTTGGGCAGCTGCGCAGGTAGCTGTTATGGTAATAGTCGGGAGGATATTGCCTAAAGTGGGCAGTGTGTGTGTATTGTACTTGAGATCTTAAAGTGAACGTGAATATTGTTCTGGTAATTGAAGAATATTCGAGCTGACTTTCTGAAGATGTTGGGTACGATTTTAGAAAAAGAAAGAGAATCAGAAACTGGGGGGATGAATGCATTTTTAAAGTGAATTTATTACTATGAGAGAGTACTATATTGGTCTAGAAGTTTATATTATACTTTTTCAACGGGAAGGAACATGTGGCATTTGACATACATCATATATTTTAGGGAGTTGTCGATCGTCGAGCGTGGGGGGTGAGCCAGTCTGATTATGACAGGAACGGCATAGTACACGTCTATTGTACCATCCAATGGCAGCTTCCCAGCAATGCTGCAATAGCCTTAGGCCAGCAAACATGTACGGGCCTACATGCGAAGAAGGTACATGCAGGCTTATGAGGAGGAGGGTAATGGCAGAGTAGGTAGACGGGGTATGTAGTGCTCATTACCAGCGTTCATCTCCCTTGAGGATTTTCAAATCTGAGATTAGATTAACATTTGCTATAGATAACGCCAAAGAGCTCTTCGTACAGGATATCGCATACCATGCCTCCGATCACACATACACCTCTATACCTACAATGCATATAAGCCAGGAACACAAATGGAAGCGACATACAACACGGTATATTCGACGTCTAACTAGATGGCCAGCCTTGAGAAAAGTCTGCGAATCCATTAGCTGCCATCATGTAGTGAGATAATACACAAGCGGCACACCACGACGGTTCATATTCACAAATGGTGACGCTCAGTGCCTACCTGCGTTCCACAGCTACAACTGAAGGAGATACAGTACACAACATCTTGTAAGGACTAGCTGAAGAACTCATCTCAAGATATATCTGCGAACGATCAGCACACACACCTGAGTTGCTCAAAATGGATTAGAATATGTGATCATGGCTAACTGAATAACAATGCTCAGGACCTACTCCCAAAACTTCGATCACAGCGATATCAAATACACATTAGACGAAAGTTCGAAACGATTGATAGCTCGATTAGCTACAAGATGTCTGCAAACTACAATCACACAAGAGTACAATGGCATACAGCATTACAATGGTTGATCAAACAGCGAGGCTTGAATGGTACCCCCGAAGCACAATCGCACAGACAGGAAGCTAAATAGACGAATGATCGCGACGATTAGACGAGAGACATGAAACAGCTTCATCAATACATAATGGGAATACATAGATTTGAGCATGATAGAACGTGGTGCTTATGTGGATGTGTTGCGCAGGGAATTTCTTGTGCTGGTGATACACATACCCAAAAGCAACTGAAGCTTCTTCTCTGCAGACTCAACACGTAATATTTATAGTCAAAAACAATCTCACAGTCATGGAATTTATAAGAGAGCAACATGTATCATTTTCCAATATACAGCTTTCGCAGAGTTTGAATATCTCATGAGACTAATAGTCTCATAACTACAGTGAATAGGTATCTATTCGCAAACCATCGAGCATGAACACGCGTGGGAACAGAATCAGATGCTTCAGCGACCATACACAAAACTCTTGAAGATACTGGTAATCCATGAATGTTATCCAACTAATCCTGCATGCTAATTCTGCAATTTCCTCTTCTCAGACTTGTATCAATATATCATGCATCTGAACTCAGCCATGTGGAATACAACGATTCCATGCATGAGCATCTCCAGGCTTCCTACACTGTTAGGCTTTCACCTTTAGGCCTATACATCTCGATAGGCACCAACTGCGCTTTCTCAGAAGCCCACAAGCCTATAAGTCACTGAAGACCCCCTGAAACCCATCACACACACACTCGTCTGCCCCTGCATCCCTCGGCTAAGAAATCCTTCCGGGATCCGAATCGCTTGTTTTTGGAAAAAGTCTAAATTACTAGTGTTGCTAGTACATGAATTAGGTGCTCAACTATTGAAAAAAAAAAGATGAAGATCATGAGACTTGTCGATATCGAGGCGTCATGATGAACGCAGAGGGAAAAGTCGATCTTTTCTTGTACTAGATCAATCTAAGACTTGAACTATTGGGTGCAGGAGGATGAGATTCCGCACTTGCGTAAGAAAGGCGGAATGTCGGAGAGTGGAAGTGACTAGAGGAAGATAGTAGAGGTAGGGTTGAAAGGGCAGAGAGTAGAGGCAGAGAGTAGGGAACAGACAGGAGATGACAGCAAGCATATGCATAGTAAACGTATACTCCTAAATGTAAGTAGAAACATAGCAGGTATACACCGATCACAAAAATGAACATTCAGTCGAATAAACGATACACACATACTTAAATTCATCAGCAACGCGGACTCGGTTGACCGATTTGAAAGAATTTACTTTGATATTCGATTTAATACAATTCCCTACCCCTGTCCTCACTGAACTCATGCTCTACAAGCAATAAATATACCAATGTATTTCAGAGCCCGAGTCTGTCTGCTACAATTCAAATCCCAGGGGGTGGGGGATGTGGCACCCACGACTTGTTCTTATTCCCGACAAGGGGGCATGGGCTTTTCCCGACGTTTTACTAAGCTCGGTGTGTACACACATACACAACTGCGAAGGGAACATTCTGCAATCTATTTTCAAAAGGAACATATTCAGAACATGGAGAATATCAATGTTAAACGAAAAGATGGCATTCAACTAAGTGACAATTCTGTTTGAACGGACACGAGTAATGGTTCAAAAGCTGGTTGTTTGTAATTTTCTACCTAAGACTGCCATTATTCTATCAAACTATTTACGAAATTACAGCCTGGAGTACCAATTCGTTCTGCCCTCCGAACGCGAAATTGATCAGAAGTCGTGGATTTTACATTCGAGTGTTCTCGCTTATAACACTTGGCAACACTGCAATGTCCGATTTCATGATTGACGAGTTTGATGTATTTATTCGCTATCCGAATCTAACTGCATTGTAAGATGCACACTGCCATCCGAATCCGAATCTGACTCTTCAGCATCATCGTAGGTCATAGCAGTATCCGCATTCATTGTACGCTGATCCAAAGGTTGAGGGTTGGTAAACCTAGCGGCTGGAATCTCCGAAGACATGGCAGATTGTTCAAACCCGGATTGACTAGGCATACTTTCTCGGCTACCGGCGTTCAATCCAGCACTGACATTTTCTCTCAGTGGGGTCGGAAATTCGTTTTCTAAAGTCGATTGAAGATTCTGTGCATCAACAACCTCTTTTTGGCTGACAACGGCCTCATCAGTGCTATCCATAATGTCATCTTCAGCATCGAGACTTTCCGGAAGATCATCGAGTACCGCGGTAGTATGTCCAGCAGGTATGATCGGCATGCGGGGTCGTAAAAGAATTTCCACGCAATCATCATCTGGAAATTCCCTCGTAATATGTGGGAGTAGACTCGACAACGCTTTTCCATTCTTTCCAATAAATGGGTTGAGTATGCTTGCTAACATTGCTTCTTTATTCCGTCCGAGGATAGCGGTTCGCTCGAGTTGAGAACGCATCGATATATCAAGATGTGCCTGGGGAAGGTTGGAGAGTAATACAGGCAAAAGAGAACTGGCCGCTGCGACAACTTCTGGGTCAACAACGACAATTGTCGATATGGAGCCGCGAAGTAAAGTATCTGCATTCTGACTTGACGAACCTTTAGGTTGAGACTTACTGGCTTCAGGGTTGCTGATGCCCGAATAACTTGTCTCCAGATCTTTACAGCATGCTCGCATCATTGGTACAAGTTTTGAGACACGTGATTTATCTAAACTTTGACTGAGCAACGGCAGAATATTACAGGCTAAATAATATGCCGATGCACGAAAGTCTTGATGGTTCTTCCCAGACGAAAAGGACCACATCAGCAAATCGAGACTTCCCTGGGCCAGAGAGACGAAACTTTGTCCTACAGTGGCCGACATAGTGCTGATAAGATGCAATACGGAAACAAAAACATTTGGTAGGCCAGCCCATAATCCATCTTTTTCATCACGGTCAATGGCAGGGTGCAACCTCACACTTCCGGAATTCGAGTCCGTAGGTGATGGCAAAGAAATCGACAAAACCCTGGTGATTAAATCGAAAATTGGTCCAACCGGGATTGTGACAGCCGAAGGAGTGGCTTCTCTGAGGTATTCATCCAGAAATTCCAGTAAGCCTACTAACCTTTCAATGCCAGCATCAACACCAGTCCAGCGGGGTAAGTCCTCAGGGGTTCGCGCGCCACCAGAGAGCTCTTCATTAACATTTACAGGTTCAGCAGTGTATCCAGAGGTTGATTCCCAGTCTTCCACGACAGCTCGGAAAACCTGGTCGGCAGTCATGTGAATATTTTGCACAAGATCCCGAACTGCTTTGCCCCATTCCTCTCCCCCACCATTCTTCGCGACGGTCTGGTGCAGAACGACTGTTAGTTTACGAGCACTCTCCTTTACTGATAACGGAACGTAACCCCGATCACAAACGGTGCACGCCAAATATGGTCTGGTGGCAGCACGTATTTGGGATGCGAAAGGGCGGAAAATGGTAGTGTGACGAGGCAGTAACATAGCAAATGAGCGGAAAACTGTCTCTACTGATGATGGAGTTACATCCAAGGTATTCATCGATGGCTTAGATGAGATCAAATTCAAGCAAGACGTTACAAAGGTGGGTAATGTCGGCGTAGTGATTTCTCTGACCAGGGTTTGGTATTGATGGGTCATGGAGTAAATCTTGGCAAGGGCTACAATACTCAGCTCTTTGGCAGCACTCGAGTCTGGTTTCTAATATGATAATTAGTATTTACATAGAATAGGGTACCCACAAGTGGTAGGAATAGTTTTCACACATACACCAAGGATTGAGAGTAATCCTCGCACCCAAGATCCCGCGTCGCGCAAAATTTCCCAACCTCCAACTTCGACCACGACCTTGATCAAGGCGATAGCAGCGAATCTTCCCGGGGCGCTCTTGCCATTCAATAACGTCGTCAACTGGGTCTTTAATTTGTGGACCAGGACTGCCGACTGCGATGCATCCGCCTTTCCAGAATTTACACTGGGGGCTGAAAGAGGAACTTGGCATTGAAGAACATATTGAACAAGAGAAGGTACGAGACTTGGAAGGTCATTTGGAGGAGTAGATGTCAGACGCAAGCAAAGAATGCGTAGCTCAGATGGAATCGACATCTTTTGAACTTTTGGATTCCAATTTTATCTGTTTGGATGTTGTGAAAACCCTGAAAAAAGAATTTTATATTTCACCAGAGACCCTTAGTCTGGATTGGAATAATTGAAGATCTCTTCAGGGTAAGTAAATGGTTGCGAGGGACAGAGGATATAAAATTTAAAAGAAATTCAATTCAATGTAATATATCACGGTTGAGACTGGAAAAACTGTTTCATATATGAAAATGTCCAGTCCAAAAGAAAATGCGGGAGAACTCCGCTCTGATAGGCGCAGGTGGAGCTAGACTGGCACTTAAGCCATGGTGAAGCAAGCCACAGTAGAGCCACAGATGGCTGGTGACTCTATGGCAGTCACAAATGAAGATTTACATACTCTGTCTATACTCGCTCAAAACTTTTCTATGCTTCCAAAGTTATCATCAGCTGTTCTCATTATTATTATTACGCTCAGCCTTATTTCATCATCTGGAGATTGTCAAATTTGGGGTTCAGCTCTGCTATAGAGAAATCAAAGGAATTTGATTGGTTCAACTAATTGAAGAAGAAATATGGGAGCCCCCTAGGATGTTCAGCCTTGTCTGATGTTGTCAGCCACTTCTCACGTGATACATTACATTGTCGGTACCTAGGTACTATTGGAAGGCTCGAAGGTACATGGATTACCTAGGTAGCGTATGATGTGCCAGCACGCAGCCTCGCACACGGATTTATATTATTCCGGCTTTGGATGCCAAGAAATGTGAGAACTGGATTTCTGGAAAACCCCCCTGGGATCAAGACGGGGAGTGAAGACCAAAGCTTAGAAAATGGTTCGTATCCATGGATTGATTTATTCAAGACCCAAAAACGCAGTAAATTGAAGACCCAATCTATTGGTAATTAAAGCTGACGAAGTATTGAACCATTCAATCGCTTCACCATTCTCCTAGATCACTTAATTTCACAATAAATTCTAATTTCTTCCAATTCCACAATTCCATTTGTGCTTGGCTGCTCTTCTTGTGACCTCCTTGAGCATGCTGTCATTCGGTTCAACGTGTTAACCATCTCCCTTCCTTTTTACATATACATATACCTACTGCATATCCAGTAACCAAAATTACATGCGACCATGAGTGTAAGTCGAGATTTGTTGATAGGATACAGCATTTGATACATTTGCTTACATACTTTAGCGTGAACAAACCAAAGCGGCCCATTATATTCAGCTCCTGGACACGGCTCGTTGCGAAGGTAATTGGGATGCTGTGCCAGAACTTGTCAGGAAAGTTAGGAAACATGCGCCTGCGCGGATATGTATGTTTGCATGCTACTACTAGAATGGATCTTCTATTCTTAGACTTCTTGTACTGATCTTCGACATTAACCGCTTTCAATAGGCCTCACGTTGACCGCAGAGACTGAACATGCAGTTACACAGCATTGTCTTAAAACATTAACCTCTGCCACGCGGCCATCGACAGCTGGTTCTACCTCCTCAGATCTGTCCAGATATATACCGCCACTCTTAGAAGCTATATCAAACGAACGACAACATGTTGAAGATGACTTCCAGGCGCAAGTTTGTGTTGGCTGGATACATTGGCACATTGGGGAACATGCCCTGGCAGCTTCGAGTTTGCCTGACAGTATAGAGACGGAATTTTCCCAACTTGATGGGACAAACAAAGAATTGACCGAATGGACGAAAGTGTGTGCGCTCAAGGCCTCGTTTATCAAAGGGGACTCGCAACGGAGAACTGGACATTTGGCAGAAGCATTGGAAACTTTTGATTCCGCTCTGCCAATATTGGCGAGCGTATCATCTACACCACCATCGGCCGGCCGAAAGGAATTGAACACTTGGATCGAAGAATTATTGGCAGGATCTTGCATGCTTTCAAGTTATGCTATCAAAACAAAAATTTCCCCAACACTCGAGACCGAAACATTATCAGCATTTCGTGCATGGGCAAGATTTTGGGAATGGGCCCCAACGAAGCCATTAGGCCGCGCACTGCATGCTGAAACCTCAAGGCGACAGGTATGGAAAGAATACTACATCACATTATCGGACATACTCCAGCAACACCTGCCATTTCCCACAACAGATCTTACTACCGCATATCCTGAGTCGTCATCCAAGCCACAACAACGAGCGGAGTTGAAACAAGTGGAAGCTCGCTACGAGGAATTGCTTCTGAGTGAAGTACAGTTTCCGAAGGCGGAAGAACCGAGTGAGGAAGTCGAAGCATTTGTTGAACTTGTGATGCAAAACTGGAGAGTTTTATGTGGGAATACATGGCAAGAACATGAACTTGGCGAAGGAGGGGCGGAGGCAATTAGTAGAAGTGTTTTGAACATTCTGTACAATGCAGCAACTAGAACGTTCCATTCAACGCCAATTTTGCGACATTTATTCACCGTTCATGTAGCTGTCGCGGAATTTGATTTAGCGTTTAAAGCTTTCGATACCTATTTGGAGATTGTGAAAAGAGGAAAAGCTCGAGTGGAGAAAACTGGGGAGTTGGAACACGGTCTAGATGACGACGAAACAGTTTTGAAAACGGCTGCCGAGTGCATCAGAGCTTTATGTCGATATGGCTCAAGACAAGGGGCAGAGAAGGCTAAAGACCTTGGCCAATTTTTCGAGGAGTGGTTAACTAAACACCATCCCGTCGAAGAGCCACATGGGGCCGGGAAATCGCTTGACAATGGCACCTCGCTTGTTTCAAGCACTCATATATCACCAAATACATTTGCCGTTGCTTGGCGGTCAATCGGAATCGGCTATGCACAATGGGCCCGCTTAACTTTCGATTCGTCTTCGAGAGGAGCCATTCAATTGAAGGCTATAAAATGCTTCCGTCGGGCTCTCCTCCCGGAGTATAAGAGCACCGCAGATGTAGAAACCCTTTTTGCATTGGGCACAATCCTTGCAGAACGTAGAGAGCTATCGACAGCGATCGAGGTGGTGAAAGTTGGGCTTGCTCCTCTGCGCTCCAATTTGCAAAATGGCCATAGCTTTTCCGTTGCAGCCAGATTCTCAAGAGAAAGATCTCTGATACCGTTATGGCATCTCATGGCTTTACTGCTGAGTGCAAGGCAAGATTTCATGACAGCAGTAAGATCTTGTGAAGGTGTCTTTGACCAATTCGGGGATTCAAAAAATCTATATGGAGAATCTGAACTTGAAGGTTCATTCAGAAGCGAGCACCTGAATTCCAATGAAAACATTACGCGGCAGAATCGAGGCTTAGTAGATGAAATGGATGATTTTGAAAAAGCAAATCTTTTGGAGGTAAAGATGACTCAATTGTCTCTTATAGAAGTCCTTGAGGGCTCCGAGGTTGCAGTTAACTGTAGTGATGAGCTTTTGACTCTATATACAAGACTGTTCGGTGACCCTTCTAAAGAAACTGCCACTGCGGTAGTTCAGAGTGCTACGTTGGTGCCCCCCAAAAGTTCCGCAGGAACCCTTAGAAGCATGAAAGGAAGTATATTTGGACGAACTCTGAATAGGTCAATGCGAAAGGATATGGTAGCTGCGATGGAACAGAGCACAATCTCTCAACGACCAGACACCACACATGCCACGATCAATAGAGCACCAACTATTCAAGTCACTCATGAAAATGGTACAGCTGGAAGACATCACCGTAGACGCTCTGGAGATCATCATGAAAAGCTGCACAAAAAATCAAGTGTCAGAAATCCTTCTCAAGAGCCGAACAGAAGCGTGAGTGTAGGAAGGATCGATGGCACTGAGAGGGAGGTGGATCTACAGAATCGAGAGGATCATTCGGAACAAGGCTCAAAACCACTACCACCAACCTCACAGCAGATGGAACAGAAGGAGCCAGTTCTCAAACCAGTGGGCTCAAATCATATCGTTCAAGATAGTCGCCTTCCAATTACTCCATACTCATCATCACCCAGCCCCACAACGCGGTTCTCGAAAGATTCTGAGAGGCGACGGAGAATATCAACATTAGTCAAAGTATGGTTGTTAATTGCCGGCTTTTATCGGCGATCAACCATGTATGAAGACGCTAAAGGTGCAATCGAAGAGGCCCATAAGTTAGTGCACAGCTTAGAAATGGATATCATCAACGACCCAACAGGCCTCGCGTCATTCGATCATTCTGGTTGGGGAGGTGGAAAGAGTGTGTCTGAGTTATGGGGTGACGTTTGCTCAGAGGTACGTATGCTCGAGGAATGCATAGAATCTGGCTGATATTTTTAAAGCGTGGCTATCTCTCTGTAGATCAATCTTCCCCATATATGGCACTTGAAAATTTCGAGACTGCTTTAACTCACTTTGCTGACCACCCTGCCGCAATCGTTGGGCTTTCCGATATCCTACTAGATATATACACAGAAGATCTTCTACCTCTTCCCACCATGCCTGCTTTAGTTCTTCCTACGGTATCTGCCAGTACTCCCTCGGCCTCTACCCTTAATACTTTGGCACAATCCCAACCACATAAGCCAACGCTTCCCTTTCCTACGAGCGGACCCCTTGGTCTCCCCCTTCCTACCCCTCCGAACCGAGACATGCTCGCTGCTTCAGAAACGAACCAAGCCGATAAACTCGATAGACTTGCAGCTCGGGATCGTGCATATGGGCTTTTATCCGGTCTAACAAAACTAGGTTCAGGTTGGAACTATTCAGAAGCTTGGTATTCATTAGCCAGAGCATATGAATTAGGAGGACAGAAGGACAAAGCGAGGGAGGTACTTTGGTGGTGTGTAGAGTTGGAGGAAGGTAGAGGATTGAGAAGTTGGGATGTGGTTTGCAGTGGTGGTTATGTTCTTTAATTAATTATTAGATGGGTTGGAGATGCGAGTAGTGCGAGTTTTAGACTTCGGACGATAGAGAGTTTGGTTATACATATCGGACAGAAGCCTGGGTGGGATATAAATAATGCAGACTTAGATTATTATTGAAATATTAACCTGACGTTTAATCGAACTTGCAATAAGTGTTGAATTGTATGGATAAATGTATTGATACTATTTTCTACAGAACCTATTCTATTTTATTCACAGGAGTACCTAAGTAATCTAACAGTTCATGGTACTTTTCATTGTACCCTCCTTCTTGATCTCAGACTTAGCCGCTCGTCTCATTATTTTGATTGTGAAAAGCGGGTAAAGTTTGTATAGCACATTAGTGTTGGACTTGAATCGGCTATTAGCCGCGCCCACTATTCCTCCATAACGTCGCGCAGGCAAGTTAGGAACTGGCGCTTGCAATGTGGATATGTCGTGCCAGGTCCGGTGGGGATTATGGTTACAATTGCTGCCGGAAAAATCTTGTGAAAAGACGGTTGTTGTTGATTGTTGGGGGATAGGTTTCGGATCTCATGTGGATGAAGCAAAATATTCAGCTTGGTTGGCACGACTAGAAGGCAGAATGAAATTCAAGAATCGCGGTATGTTTGTGTGTGTGGAATCAATTGGATATCTATAAATGTTCTATCTATCGTTGTCTTGGAACATGTTTGTTGGTATATATCCGCTTGCTAACACATTCTCCAGCACTATTTTTGAACCTCCAGGGCACATTCTAATTTCTAATTGCACGAAACGCCAAACACCCTCCACGACCAAAACTCGCTACATAATTCGGGATCTCAAGATGTTGAGCTGCGAACTAGGTCACCACCTGGGTGATAAGTAATTTTTGACTTGTTCCTGGCTGGAACATTTCTTCTCGGTACCTAAATCCCGGGAACATTCGCCGGAGCAGACTCTGTATGGGCTCGATATGCCCTACTAACGTTCTGCGCCACGGTTCTTTATGGAAGTCAATGAGATGTTCACTTTTTTACGGCGAGGAACTTATCGCCTCCAGCTGCTTTCTTGTCACCTTCCGCTTTTTTGGAGACTTTCCCACTCTTGAAGACTGACGGGTTCGAGACTTTTTGGCCATTGGGGTCTGTAACTTTCACATGCTTAGTAGAAATATGCTCGCTGTCTGTGGAAGAGCTACGAGAGGCGCTGGTCTTCTTTCCGGGCATTGTTGGGGATTGGGTTGTGTGGATTGAGATGGAATGGAATAGGATGCGTTGAGATGAGATCGAGTTTATCGAACTGTGGTTATGATAGAGATCTGTGAAGATGTTGTTGTTGTTGTTGATGGTGATGATGATGAGATATGCATTAAGACTCGAGAATTGGTACGTTATATACACTTCTTGAGTACCAACATCTCCGCTCCATCAACAAGAGCAACACTGACCTCCCCTCTATCGCGATCCACTTGATTCAAGTCTCAAAAAAATTGCAGCTATTTTTATCTATCTTTTATTGCATTCGGTGGATCTGGACTTTACCATCGGTCGGACTACCACTTACGAGGAGGACGAGGGAAACCTCATGGACTGCAGAGACCGGATTATCGACCCGCAACCGTGAACCTCGGTAGACTTATTCATTAGTTTAGTCAATCGCTTTCTACGCTTCTTGGTAATGTCTACTTGCTGTATAGCATATCTCAAATTTTAGCTTACGATTATAAGTGATTGTCGCCTGGGTATGGATGGCGAGCTTTGAAGATTAGTTTGCATTCGGTGTCCACAATGCCTTTGGTCTTTGGTGCAATTTGTGTTGTGCTATAAGAAGGTTTAGGCTGCTTTTGCTATTTTATGTTCGATATGCATAGGAATATTCGATGGCCTGACAAGTCATATACTATGAATTACGATGAGAATAGGATGGTAGTTCCTCTCTCCCAAGTCTCTTAGCTGTTTGATATTTGAATAAATTCCCTGATAAGCACCCCAGTGAATATGGGTATACAGAGCGAATGCAAATGCCAACATTGAACAAGAAAGATTATGGGTTCATTGTATACAGATGATTTTACATTCGAAACTTCTCGTCATAAAATTCCCTCTGTCCCTCTCTCCTTTCATCTTCCACTGCCGGTCTACTATCTATTTTCCAACTCTTCATTATCTAATCATTCAAAACACTGTGATCTACTCGACAACTAGGCAGGTAATGAGCAATGATTTACCCATCCACCTGTAAATCGAACTATACTTCATCCACCATTCACAACATAAAATTCCCTCTCCATTCCATTCCAATTCCACAATTCCAAACTATACCTCCAACCAATCAGACCCACCTGGATAAACCCACCGACCTATCCGAGTTTTCAAGAGGCCTGCCGGCCAGTTAGACTACACGGGCCGAAATCTAGACCGTGGCACAGTAATTAAGTAGGTCCTGGGTATAAATATAGAACCAAACTTTCCAAGCGGGACGTGCGAGAAGGGCCAGAGGCCGACCCAGTGACCAGATCGAATCTATATATAGATGGGTGGAGAAGAGTTGGGTATATAAAGTAGGTACTTAGCCACCTCTGATAATTCTTGATTCACTATTCTATTCTTCTTTTATTACCTTCATTTTTGGTTCACTATTATTCTCTGCGTATATAGATATTCTCCTTTCAGTTCACTTTTTGGTATATGTACCCCTCCTTCATTCACTAAGTTATTGATTTACCCCTCCTCGATTCACTGTTTTGTATACCCTCCTTTCATATTCACTGATCTTAAATTCTTACCCCCCTTCTCCATTCACTAAGCTTGATTACCCATCCTCAATTCACTTTTCTGTATCTCCTACTCCTCTTTCCTTATTCACTAACCTCGAACGTCTATCCCTCTTCTGGATTCACTGTTACCCCTCCTTCTATATTCACTATTCCGTGCACATATACTCTACCCCCTTTGATGAATCTCGGTTATAGATATATCTATACCTACCTACCTACACACCTAGGTAACTCCGGATATCTCAATTTAACAGGATCACAATCAAAAACGAGTAATGAGATGAAATGAGCTTTCATACGATTCAAGCATATCATTGTCCGCATAATTTCTATTCCCCTGTAAACTCTATAACCATGCGCTTCACCCCATAAAACCCCCATCTAGCTCACTACCGTCCATATTCGAACGCAAAGCAATCCGATCAAAACATCCATCTTGGCTAAACACCTTGCTGTAAACACTCATCGCTAAACATCTAGTTTCCCAAACCCGAAACCCTCGTATCTAACTAAACTTTCGTCACCGTCTATGTCTCTGTCTATAAGAAGTTTGTTAACGCCTTGCAGGTAATGACTGGAGCAAGTACCTGGTCGCTTCGAAAAGAATCATCATTCCCTTGATGAAATCTTTGAAAGCAGCCAGCAAAGCCAAAGCAGCCAATACCACAACCAATTCTAAAGCGTAAATTGCAGTCGAATCGTGCCAGAATACTCGTCATTCGGATTCAGATGCCAAGTTCGTGTTAATCTGAGTCGCCATTAATAACCGCTTCTGAATGTTTGATACCGTGGAGACGAAATGGGTTTAAATTGAGCTGGTAGATTTGCTGACAAAGTTCATTTCCAAGAATGATGAAGGCGCCGAGGAATATGGTAGTGACTAGGTCGAGCATAGTAGGCTTTACGCCGTCGCTATTAAATGAGTTCCGTATCGATGATTTCTTGAGATTGAAGCCAAGGACCCTAATATCTCTTCAACCTTATACCCGGAAGAAAAGATCCTTATTCGCTGGCACGGCTGAAATTGAAAACTCTTGACGCATCACATTCTTCCGGCTGTAACAGGGGTACGATTTCGTATGTCTGCACTTGGATAACGAGTGCAAACTACATGGTGGTAGCACGAGTGGATGACGGGATCTGTGTATCACGACAGGTATTTTCGTGTGAGGTTGAACAGAGTTTTGTGCCGTTGATATCCACTTCAGCAACAAACATCAACAGCAAGAGAACTAATCAAGAGAGAGACTCATAAGCACGCTGTGGTGCAAATATAGGATTTAAAATCTTTGTCATAGCTTCCGCGGTCGTGAACAAAACACCACCACTAAACACAGTCCGTGATAATCTCATGACTGTTCCTCTCCAAAATGCTTTCACGCCACCATCTTTGATGATACCCATTACAGCTTGAGTGGTTGTAGTCACTTTCGAAGATTGACTCCTCGTTTTGACAGTATCAAAAGGTTGTGTTGCCAAAGTTGTGATTACTCCTGCCGCTGCCCCATTCGCGAAGTTCACGACAGTATTCTGTGGAATATCTCGTACGACCTGAAAATCCTTGATAATGTTGTACGAACCCATCCTAAAAGAAGTTGCAGAAGCTTGTTTGAGAGTTGTACCAATGAAACCTCTATACAAACCTACGAATCCATCTTCTTTAAGAATGGTACGTATGCAATGCACTGTGGAATTATATTGCCTCGTGGTCCTGGCATCATCGATAAGCGCCGTTTTGATCCGTTCAGTAGGTGTGACTGCAAAGATGCTGGCTGCAACTCCCGCTGCCATGCCTGCTAGCATATTGCGACCCGGAGATAGAACGCCAGTCTCCGGATCTCGAAAGACGTTTTTGATGCTGTCATACGAAGTAAACCGTACGGCATCTTTTGCAATAGATCCAAATACTAATGCACCACATCCCTTATAAAAAGCTCTTATACTTTCTTGTTTGTATACTTGTAGAACAATCTGAAATGGATTCCGTGGTAATTTAGATGGACCAGAATGTAGCTGAACTCGTGTTTTAGCAAACTCTAATGGGTATGTAAGAGCGCCTTCTACTCCTCCAGCAATTCCACCAGATAGTAAAGATACGATTGGTGGTGTCGATACGTTTCCATGACCACTCATTGTAAAAGTATGTAATAATTACTGATATAGTGAGCAACAATTGAACGTGAAAGAGAGATCCCAAATGATTGTATAGCCGAAGATTGTTCTTCTATAATGAATAATTTAGTTTCCTTCCGCTGTACCAAGGTACTGTTTCCATAACTTCAATCTATGACGTCTTAGTTTCTCGGTGCTTATCTGTCAACCTCACCGGTAGATCGGCAGTCGGTGCTGTGCATTCGCCTAAACTTGCCGAAGCCGACGACATTGTAAATTAATTGTTGTAGATTCTTTATTTCTAAATCTTTGGTGAAAGAATAATAGCAATATGATGTCTCGATTTAGAGATGATGGTGTCCGCTCATTGATCATCCTGACGTCAATGCAAAGCCGCCAGCAATATATACATATACAGTATATCAATAAATCAAGGGCAAAAATTCTAGCTAATGGCCGGGGTGTTATTTGTGGAGAAAAGCATGCGAAGTGCTCATAGTAGCAAATCCTTTCCTTCCGTTCCGAGCTGCGTCTGTCATGTATTCAGCGTGAATACCCCCGAAGTCTCCCAAGCTACCTAATCTCCACCCAAGATCAAACGATCATCAAACTTCCAGAAATCTCTCTTTTCTGACAATGTTGATCTCTTCCTTGAAAGCCTTAGCCGAACAAAACTTTGATACACGCTGTGAGGCAGTATCGCGGATTTCTTGATTGGCCGGATTTGTTTCTCTTCTGACTCTCACATCATTCGAGGCGTTTGAATGAGCATCACTAGCTCTGTTAGAGGATGCAAGATGACTCTGAGGGTCTTGTATCATTTTCTTGACCGGTCTTAATCTATTCAGATTATCTTTAGAAGATGATGTCTCATAGTCGGGCCTGTTACTATTTCGTATTTGTCTGTTCATTGAAGATGTGGAACTTCTGAACAAATCAATCCCAGTAACTGATTTCACTTGAATGTGATTCTTGCTCCTTGGGCCATCTCTAGGTTCATTCTGTTGTGATTCTGAATCCACGAAGGTTCCTCCAGTTTCTTTAAGATCGTCAAGTATACGTCTGCGTTTCGCTACATGTGGAGATCTTGATTGTAGATGGCGGTCAAGATTGAAGTAGGGCGACAAAGAAGTATCAGGCAAGCGCTTTCGACGACCTGAACTTGTAACCTCTGTTGTAGGCACGGTATATCCAGGCAGGTATTCAAGAATATCATCGTCATCTCGTGGTTTCCAGAACCTTGTAACTCGCTCATATGCCTGCTCTATCGCGTTAGAAACGGGAGGTTTCTTGTACCATGGATGATTTACTGCTTGAACAGCAGTCATACGCCGACTTGCATCACTAGCCAAAAGACCGCGCAGAAATGATCGGGCTCTCCGATGAAGATAGGACCACTTGTTTGCTACCTCTTTTTCATCGGACGAAAGAAAGTTCTTGGCAGCTTGAATTTCTTCCAGCTGGGACAATCTGCCTCGGGGAATCGAAATTTCACCAGTGAGCAAACTCCATGTCAATATTCCAAATGACCACATGTCTGCAGCTGTCGTATAGCCGCGGCTTATATCAGAGCCAACGATTTCGCTATTATCAATCAGTACAAATATTTGTCAACTGTTATTTTTAAAGATATACTTACGGTGCAACGTAACCCTCTGTTCCTACCGAAGAGAAGAGCCTGCCAGTTGTTTTGTCCGTATAATTGGCAAGGCCAAAGTCTGTGAGGATGACCCGAGAGCCGATATCGGTGTTTGTAATGAGAATATTTTCCATTTTAATATCTCTATGTGCAATTCCTTTCGAGTGAAGATATTCCAGAGCCAGAGCGATTTGTCGCGTAATGAGGCGAGCATGGGCGTCTTCAAGCCTGTTGTCACAAGAATCGAAGTATGTATATAGGTCTCCTGCCGCAGCAAGCTCTGTAAACATATACAGCCTGTCGTTGGAAAGGAAGGCCCTCTCAATGCGGATAATATTTGGCTATGATTTGTTAGTCTCGGCCATCTGAAAACATATGCGACTGAATGAGTAAGCTTGTCACAACTTACATGATTGAGTTTAGACAGTATGTCAATTTCTCGTAGGTGTGATTTCCTCGCCAAATCGGTATCGTGTTGGTGACTTAATCCTGTAGAATCATGGGAGATGGGATGCGCACGTCTTGAGGGGTTTATTTTGATTACTTTACATGCTACCTGCTTCGAGTTGCCAACATTATGGGCAAGAAAAACCTCTCCAGCGATACCGCTGCCAAGAACATGGCTGGAAATGGTGTATCGATCTTTGAAATACTACAAATATATTAGTCAAACATGAAAAACATACCAAGAAAAAAAGATGACATGAATACCTTGATTTCGATATCAGGTAAAGGCATATGCGATGTTCTTGATCTTGGTTGATGAAATCGAAACTTCCAATCGGGTCGGATCTCAATCAGATCACCGTCAACAAGAAGATGTCCAATTCTTTCATTGCCGACTATACCGATCAATACATTGTTCACATAGGTACCATTCCTGGATTCAAGGTCTTCGCAATAGATTGCAGGTTGGTACTCATCCAGCTTGTCCGCATCATATATGATGGTGTAGATACGAAAGTGTTGCTTCGAAACAATCACACTATCAATGGAAAAATCACTAAACTCTTAGCAGGTTACAGATCGATTGAACAAAGTACATACCATTGCGTCTCTCTTCCCACATGAAGATAGCCTTTGGCACGAATTGGAATTGCTGCAAAATCTATATTAGATCACGAAAGGTTGATGAGATAAGAGGCTTACGAACTGAACTCTTGACCAGTTTGTGCATGCTCATACTTGAGCGATGCAACGACAAGGCTGTTACCAATGCCATGGCTATTCCCTTCATGAGTTCCCATGAGGGATCGATCAATGTTCTCACGGTGGTCTTGACCACTGAGCTCACAATTCAAACCCGGTGCTTCCATTGTGATTTTAAGACCTTGGATGCTGGACTCGAGACAAAGTGTGGAAAATGTGAAAATATGGGAAAGTCAGAAAGAGAGAAAATGGAGTGTTAACGTATATTCAGAGAAGCATGAAACTGGATGATGTCGGTCTAGTCAGATAAGCATCGATATTGGTTCAAATGCTCAAAGAATGCGCAATTCACATCACCTTAGGAGAGATGATAGATATCAAGAGATTCGTAGGAAATGAATAAGAAGGTTTTGAATGTGAATTTCTCAGTTTGATACTCGTTACCCACGAAACGGCCGCAAGTAAATCAATAGTACAGACGGAAGTAGTAAAAGATGAAATTGTGAGTTATTAGCCAAACAATGCTTCATCGTAGATCATCTTGATTATGTAACTTGAAGATTTTCTTGGTGTATCGCATCGCCTTGCTTCTTCTTCACTTCTCTCGTCTTCCTTGGGAAGGAACGAAGGGAGGCAGCCACATGCAATTCCTGGTTTCACTGTCACGTGACAAGCGAGCGTCCTTCGTCAACGAACTACCTTCTATGCTTGGGAGACTGCGAGCCTTTGTTTAATCTCAGACCGGATACACTTTGGGGGGCCTGGTTGAAGTTGAATGAAGATTGGGGGTGAGAAAAACATTTATATTAAGACTGATCTCCATTACAACTGGTGCCAACCTTGCGACACCTAGGCCTTACTGACGATCCTTTCCGACGACAAATTACCTGGTGGTGTCATATCAACGTCCATGAGACCTCTGTTGGTTTAGTAGAAATGTGTTGCCCATTGGAAAGTTTAATTGGAAAGTTTCTGAATAAGCCCGTTGGAAAACTTGCACGTATCGTAGGCCAAGTGCTATACTTTTTGAGCATGTATATACTCAGGCTTCTCTCTCGTGATATTAGACCTATCATCATATGCCAGTTCCCTCAACATTCTACCTATCAGATTCGGAATGTTCATAACATCTTGTTGCGACACACTGAACATCATACAAGCCCGCATTGGAGCATCATTTGCCAACAATGATCCCCACATGAAGATGCTACACTTTGCATGTGGTAGACTCACCGAAGAACTAAATATCTAAGATAAAAGGAGATGGTGCTCATGGAACTTTTGATTGTTTGATAACATATGAGAGATTGAAAGTGTTGGTTTGTGACTTGTGGAATATGATTCTCTGAATATTTACATTGACGCCAGATATTGAGAGTGCCTTGAATGTGTATATTGATTGGTACTATGGATCGAAAGTGTTCTGGATCTTTGTATTGATGTTGGAGATTGGGGGACTTTGAATGTTTATACTAATGTTACGAGTAGAGGTTAAGAGATTTTGAATGATTATAATAATGTCAAAGATTAAAAGACTTGAACGTTTATATTGATATCAGACATTGATACTGCCGTCCGGATGAATGCGAACCTTTGAATGGGATACCTGGCAAGCTCTACGGAGCGTCATATCTGGAAAGCACAGGAACATGTTGGAACCCTACACAACTACCAAGTACCTAGGTACCTCGAGCCTACCTACTTTTCCTCAAGTCGGGCCCGACCAGGTAAAGAAATCTATATTGGGCATCTTGGGAACAGGTGGGCAGTCATGTGACTAGCCCTAATCAGTCAGAATGCGCTAAATTAGCTCGAAAATTAAGCGAGTATCAACACCCATATTTCGAGCTTCAATCAGCGGAAATGACTTCTCCTCCTCACCATCTTCATACAACTCACATTGAAAATGTAAGTTAAAATCCATCCCTACTACCTTCAATCGCAATTCAGAGTGCATTCTATACTTATTGAAAGCATTTGGATAACTGAAATCACCAAACTTCCTCTCATTTCCTCAAGAATGGATTTTTACCCCTCTTGTCTCCATTTCCATCACTTCCACATCAACAAGTTCAAGTATCTATAACTGACAACCAACTTTAGGAGAGCTAAGTGGAGAAAGAAGCGCACTAGGCGCTTGAAGCGTAAGCGCCGCAAGACTCGTGCCCGATCGTAAGTTTTCACCTCCCTGTTGCTCCATATGGCAGATTTGCTTTTCAGCGGTCTTTGTCGTAGGGTCAACTTTCTTTGTTGAGCATTTACTAACCCCTCTACAGCAAGTAAACAACTCAAAACAACTCGATCTCGATACCCCTTACCTCTCGAATCATAACATCATGACATCTTAACCTCTTTTCGAATGCGCCATCTCTCGCACCAAACTTCTTCGCCTTTTTCAGCATTTCAGTATTCACCAACAAGTTCGGAGTTCGCGCTTCGTTCAACGGCGGCTGGGTGTTCAAGGAAAGATCAGTCTGATGACGCGCACTTGTCAGCATGTGGTGGGAAGTTTCGGAAGGAAGTTGGATCGGTCAACAATGCAATGTCGATTTGTTCATTGAGGGTTTATGAACCAATACGTCATGGGAAAGAAGCTGCCTCTGATGCTAAATGCCCTTATGACTACCAACCCGATAGGAATGAATAAGAAAAAAAGAAGTTCTTCTTCACTGATGTCATCTTTGCATAATGTGAAATGTCTTAAAAGTGATTGTGATATCTATGATGCTACTCCTTTCGAAATGCTCGCTGTCGTTTTTCGAAGCGGTTGTTGTGATGTACTTCGAGCTTCCCCGCACGTAATATCAAACCCTTCCCCAGATATACCCAAACGAAGTAGAGTGTCGGTTATCATCAAACTCATCTTCCCCCGCTTTGCTCTCGATACGACGGAATGTTAAATACCTGTTAGACTTCTCGAATTACCTTTGAATCTACTTGGAGCTACCTATTTCGATGACAGCATACCTACCTAGATAGGTAGGAGTAAGGTAGGTGTATAGATAAATTGACAATTGACCAAAATCATTGCACGCCTCATAAATAAATTAGATTCCTACCTAAGTAAGCTTGAAAGCTGCATATGACCAGCTCATCACAACCCCGCTCATTGGTCAAGCCACCAGCATCTCAGCCTCGTCTGTTTTTAGCAAAATGTCGGGAAAAAAGTTTCCAATTGCCGACCCATCCAAAAATTTATTTGATTTGCGACAGAACAGAAGCTTGAAGACCCGGCGCCTTCATACAATTTGCCTGGGCTTCACTTTGATCACAAAATGGCGGATAACATTGAGAAAAGTAAGAAGCGCAAGAAGAACGCCGATGGTTCTTCGAGACCTAGCAAGAAAGTGGCAATCGAAGAAAACAGAAATGTTCAGATTTCCTTGAAGGATGGTGATGAATGGGCTCCTGTAATTGGTATGTTTCTAAGTTAAGACCAGGAGAATATTAAAGTCTCAAAATGAGGTTTCAAGGTTATGAAAGGTTGACTCTTTATAGCATCCACTCCTGGACTTGTTATGCCCGCATCTATATCTCTTCAACCATTCACAAAACCTCGCAAGAATGCCCCTCAACGACCAGGACGAAGCGGAGCAATCGCTACAACTGAAGTCCTCCTCCATTCCTCAGAACATCCAAAGCTCGACTATACTGCGCGAGAGGAAGAAGCGGGTGGGTCTGATACATTATTGAAGCATTATGTCGGTGTGTACGATCCAAAGACCGGAAAACTAGAGGTTATGGAAGCGCGGAAGATGGTGGTTCGTGGGAGTGTTAGAGCACATCAAGCTACGGAGGCTGAATTTGCCAAACATGTAAGTCTATTGCAAAGGAAACTCAGAGCCGATGCTAACACTACTCGCAGACTATCCGAGAGCTTCGCAATGACCTTGGAGAGACTTTCGGAACTAAGAAAGCGAAGAAAGCCATTGCTTCCGTTACCGAGAATGCCATCTCAGCGAACAGAGGCTCAAGATTACTCGCGGATGGTGCCAAGCCAGCGAAGTTGGATGCTGCAAAATCTGCCATTATTGCATCTATGGCAGAAGCTACATCTGGCATGGCATCTAGAAAAGACCTCGAGGAACAAGCAGATGCAGCCAAACCACGACCAAAAGCAGACCTTACCGCGAAAGATATCAAGGACGTGTATACGGTGGACAGCCTCATTGGAAGTGATATTTTCAAGTCTGTACCGGTCCTGGAATGGGAACAATCAGTCAAAGCAAAGAAGAACATTACGACCAACTCGAGATATGTGTCGGCCAGAATCGTCTCCGCAGCTACCGCAGGCGTTAATAAGCTCAGAGTCTTACGATACCTCCTTCTCTTGTTAGATTTACACATGGCTTCTCGACCAATGCGAGGTGGAAGAATGCTACCCAAGCGCGACGAAATGAAAACGAAGTTGGGTGACAACATACCGCAAGCTATCATTGAAGATGTACGACGCAAATACTCGGACGCTGGAGTCATGTCGAAATTCAAGTCTGATCTCCTCATCACCCACGCATGTGCATTAGCATGTCTAGTTGATAATTATGAAGTTGATCTGTATGATCTTCAGCTGGATTTGAAACTGGAAACAAAGGAGATGACTCAATATTTCAAGGAGATTGGTGCAAGGGTTGTAGGACTTCCGGAGGCGAGGAGGAAGGCATTGGATTTGGACAAGGCAACTGCCGCACAAAGGAGGACAGCGAAGTTGAAGTTACCATTAGATTTCCCAAGAGTGCCATTTGGAAGGAGAGGATAAAATTGAGTCGGAAATAGACTAGGCTGATGATTGTTACTGGCGAAGCGGAGTAGTTAGGATCTTAGTTTTAATACTGAAAAATGGAGATAATGAATTCTATGGCAACCTTATTGATAGTAATGATACTGCCTCGATTTTGATTGAAACAATAACTTGGATCGGGACATTCTGATTCTTTGGGTGCTTTAGACATTCCGAGACAATGAAACGATCCGAATGTCCCTGATTATGCGAAACATTAAAACGACCCGAATGTCCTTGATTGTGTGAATTATCAAAACGACGCAGAATATTCACAACATTTCATATTTTGGGGGGAGGGGTGGGAGCAGGAGACCCGATTTACACGTCAAGGCCTTCGACACCAAAAACAAAAGCTGCTAAGACCCTTCCTTGATGTCTCTTTCTTTAAATTTCTGATTCACAAACTGCGAGAGACAGAATTGCTAGAGCTCAATCTCTCTCTCTTCTACACACTCTCTCACTCCCTCTCTCTTTTTGTGTGTACATCTCAAAGCCTCCAATTCTCATGTCAAGTCTGCTTGATATTGAAATCCTTCCCTCTCTCACTCTCTTTTTTACACACACACCCTCTCACTTTCCTGCTCTGGACAAGTGTATGGAAGATCCTAAGCGGATAGAACACGCACTCGACCGAAATCCTTGTATCAAATTTGCCATTCATTGGAATCATCATATTCATGATGTCTGCATAAGGTAGATTGAAGTTTTATCTATAGTCTGTGGCATTTTCATTGTTTTGCACATGAAGGAAGATGGCAGTTCTATTTGAGGTGTTTGTGCAAGGATGGTGTGAAATTTGCTTATTATCTGTGGTGTTTGTAGTGTCGGTGGTTCAGGTGATCTATATACAAGAAGGGAAATCGGATGTTTCGCAATGCTTGTTCCAATGAAAGATCGAGAGAAGGAGAAGAAGATATTCGGAGTTCTCAGGAGGAGGAACGAGGCTCATATGCAGGAGGACAAAGTTATGATCGGCATTTCCGCTGTTTGTGATGTCTCTGTTTTTGTGAAAGAAGAACGAAGGAATTATTTCAATCCATATTACAACCTCAAGTACTTGGGATAAGCATTCAGTCTTGGAACTTGTGCTGAAAAGAATAAGAGTTCAATTCATGATGTTTTCGGGGGGATGGAGGGGCGAGGAAAAAACAGTAGGGGAAAAAAGGGTCAAAGTTCAGTTTATTTTGTTTTGTGAGACGGGTGGCAGTGGATTCTATGTTGTATTTGGCAATAATTATGGCTTCTTTTCCAAATATTGGACAATGGACAGCGTAATGTGAGCTGGTGGGACTCGGCTTCAATCTCAGAAGAGCTCTGATTTCTGAGGGAAATAGACTCCGGAGGAGCTGGTAAGCTCTAAGATGGTGCTTTAAAAGAGACGGGTGGAATGGCAGCGATGATCAAGAAGACGAAATTAAGACAGGGTTTCAATAATAATGGTGACGGGTGTCTTATGAATTATTGGGATTGGGGAATGGGAGAGAGGGGCAAAATTTGTGGTAAACAGCAGTCGGCCATCGCTGGACTCATAGATAGAATTACTCGATGTGGATATTTTGTCCAAGCACCCTCACGACACTATACCATACAAGCCATCGCCGAACGCCGCGGATAGACAACGTTGCAAAGCTCGTAACACTGCCTCCGACATATAGATTCTCAGGTACCTTCGCATACCATACCACGAAAAACAATACCAAAATCGGCGAGCATACGAGGACACAAAATTCAGGAAGTTGACCATGAGACGCCAGCCGCAGAACCTGAAAGTCGATATCCAAAAGCTAGTGTATGCTAGACTTGAGTAATGCAACGGAATAGCTATGAAGAAATCCCCTCGAGCTGCACACCAGGGCAACCTCGACTGGAATGATACTTGCAAGAACGCAATAACTGCACGGAACATGACAACAGCAGCTTGAATGGCGGAATCTGTTAACGCTCGATCATTGCACCTTTTTTGTTAGAGCGATTAGCAGTGAGGTCTTCGACTCTCGACACCACACTTCGATCTTCAAACAATTCTAGCCCCGGCTTTCGAGAAATTCCTAAAATAATGCTCGTTGTGCTTCAGAGCTTCGACATGACATGCGGCGCGGTTGCTATCAATCTTGAAGTTATTGCGACAAAATCACCCTTAATCAAAAGGCTCTCATCTTAATTCCACGTGTACTATCCAAGCACTATTTCTTATCCGAAAGTGTTTTGGGGGGTCTCAAAACTTGAAGTGTATTACACTAATGACACTTTGCAGAGTTTAGTGCAACTGGTATAAGTGCTATGCTGATACTGATCTTGTGGCAGCGCTTTTCACGGCTTGTGGTGTTGTGGTGTTGTGGGCTTGGTATAACAAAAAAATGAGCAGTTGAGAATAAACTTGTCTGTAGTTTGATAATCATTTCTAGACCAAATTCAAAATGCAGTAATACATAACTCAAATTTACTAAGCTCGCGGCTAGTTCTGGGCCTCTCGAAGTATGTCATGATTTGGGGCCACTATACCAGTAAGTATGAATCATATCTTGCTTAGGAGGTTCGGTAGTCAACGAATTATTAGTTTTATACCCCGCGGACTCGGAAATTTCTTCAAACTACGAGATTATGATTCCTAGAGATTGCCTACTATCTAGCAAAATTGAGATTGGAGGAAACAAGGGGGACCCAGAAGCTGGAGATTAGTAAAGAGCAAGAACTCGGGAAATTCAAGACATTGGAAAAGGTGTCCATAAAAAATTAAGCGTGGGAAATGGTCTGTCTCTGTATTAAAATTTGAACCAAGGTGAACTACACAAGACTAGATACTGACAGCCAAACGACTAGCATTTTCAGAATTCTTGAAACCCCTAAGAAATTCCTATATATTCAAGAGAAAAATTCTTGCAGACTTCCTTCTCATATCTATCTTTACACAACATTTCCCCCCAACCATTGAAACATATTATCAAACCTCTCAATTTCCTTCAGACAACCATACCATTAATCATGTCCACACGTGTAGCATTTAAGAGAATGATTCCCTTTGCAGGGTTTGTAGCTACCAGTGCGGCATGCGGAATTTCAGCTCGCTACAGCGCCGATCGTGCCTACGAATATATAGGCCTGACGAAACCTCGCTCCAAATCAAGTCCTACGATAGAAGTAATTGAATGGACAACCTTTGTGATGTTCTATCGGCATTTTAAACCAAGCTGGCAGATGATGTGTGCTGCAAGTGTCTACAGTCTTTACAGCGGTTTTTGCAAAGGTTTATGCACTGACATTTTCGATACTTGCAAAAGAGAATGGGACAGGATCAAAGTGGTAGAGGAGGCTGCTTCAAACTTGGGTATGTTTTCACATCACTGATGAGATCATGAGAACAAACATATATCATCAGTTACTGACTGATATTCTTCGAAGCTTGAGACGAGATATCACTTGATAGTGAAGATAGCTTTGTTGAGGATACTACATCATAGTGCGATGCCTTGTTATCATCTTTAGACTAGAATGGGTACCGGCGTAACGGATGGGGGGTTTTTGGGGAGTTGTCATTGACTTGTGGTGTTTGGATGCTGGGATATAGCGATACCTGATAATGACTGTACACTAGTACCAGGCACAGCAAGGTGAGATCTCCGTTGGAGAACGGTGCAATTGAGGAGTAAGATCATTCCTCTCTGTTCTCTGAAGCGCGGGAAATAAAATAAAACACTCGTATTTAAGCATTACGAGTTTCCTTAATTACAAAACAAGCGAAAGGTTCCGAAAATCATCCATGGTCTCGATTTTATTGTTGGTGTTCGATGAGGTTCAAGATAGGGGAGATCATGTTCACGTGATGTCTTATTCTATATTTGGTTGGCAAGGTTATCCCCTCTATACGAACTCAAAAAAGAAATAAAATTACAAATGTATTCGATCGTCTACATATCTCGTATTTCCTCTCCTTTCTCAAAAGAACATAAAAGTCATGTAACCCAGGAGCTGCCTTAACGGATGAATATCAATATTTTGCTTTTAACTATTTCTCTCGCTCTTTTCTCCACCATCAATTGTTACACCATGTCCAATGCCGAGGCCTGGAAAAGACGTTCCATATACCAAGTGCTCACCGACAGATTTGCCATAGAAGATGAGAATAATCCAAATAGAGGCCCAGATCCTGGGATGAGAGAATATTGTGGTGGAACATGGAGGGGAATAATATCTAAACTTGATTATATCCAAGGAATGGGTTTTGACGCAGTTTGGATTTCGCCCGTTTGTTTTTTCGCCTCATCGGTGTTCTAATTGCATTTACTAACGATTCCACACAGATCACCAAGAATATCGAAGAATTGACTGAATATGGAGTTGCCTATCATGGTTATTGGCCGGAGGATATTTATTCAGTAAATCCACATTTTGGAACCGCTGATGATTTACTCGCCCTATCGGATGCCTTGCACGCTCGGGGTATGTTTTTGATGGTTGATATAGTTGTCAATCATATGGGTTCACCTCCCACAGTGGAATATTCCAGATACGTACCTTTTAATGATTCATCGTACTATCATCCACAGTCATTCATCACAAATTACGAAAATCAGCAGCAAAGCGAGGAAGGATGGTTGGGGGATGGACATGTGCCATTACCCGATCTAAATACGGAGGATCCTACCGTGGTACTCACCCTCCAAGCCTGGATCACAAAACTTGTACAAAAGTTTAAAATTGATGGTTTGAGACTTGACACCGTCAAACATGTCAGGAAGAATTTCTGGCCCGATTTTATTAGGGCTGCTGGGGTCTGGTCGGTGGGTGAGGTATTGTCAGGTGATCCCGACTACTTAAGCTCGTATCAACCTTATGTTGGAGGTCTTCTAGACTACGGGACATATTATCCGTTAAAGAGAGCCTTTCATAGGGATGGTGGAAGTATGTATGAGCTGACCAATCTCCTCACTCCCGCATATCGATCGAAATTCCGCGACACGCAGCAAATGTCAACTTTTATGGAGAATCATGATATGCCACGGTTTACCAGCGACACCAACGCGGACTTGGCGGTTGTAAAGAATGCCATGGCATGGACTTTACTTACCGATGGTGTACCAATTGTTTACTATGGACAGGAACAATCTTATTCTGGAGACGGTGATCCAGGCTCGCGAGAGCTGATGTGGACATCCGATTATAAAATCACACCGTTATACCAATACATCGCACGATTGAACCAGATTAGAAAGCTGGGTTGGGATGCAGGATTTGGTACACATCTAACCACTAAACTTCACATTGAAGACAATGTTGCTGCTACGCAGAAGGGCCCCGTGCTCATGGTGCTGACCAACCTAGGTAGCCAGGCCAGATACAAAAACATCTCCACACCTACCATGTTCAAAAATGGTACCATAATAGTCGACATTCTCACGGGAGAATCTTTCAGGGTCAAACGATCGACGAATATCACCATAATATCTGGAGAACCTCGAATTTTTCTCCCTCTTGGTTTAGCAGAGAACATCTGTGATAATATTTTACCACCAGCTCAGAATGCCATATCTAAATTATTCTCTAGAATGTTTGGTGCCTCCTCTTCCTCCAAAACTGCCGCCGAGATCACCGATTGGCCATATGGTGAATCGGTCAATACCGCAGATGTTATACTTAGAGAAAAAGATCCGGTTGCGGAACAGGCGGGAGCCAAGATATTGATGCCGAGTGTTCAGGAGAGTTCATCTCCGTGGTCTATATTCTATGCGGCTAGATAATCAAGCGATCTAGTATACTTTGTTTTTCAAGTCACCAAGAATTTTTAGATTAATCGTTATAATTAGAAGATACCTTAGATCATGCGCTTTCTAGCATCAATCAATATAATTCATTTTTTTTATGTCTCGACAAGTTGGCGGACCTTTTCTTCGCCCTTTTGCGTGCATAGAATTCATGCTTACAATAGAGATGATAAGCCGACACACGAAGGGATACATACTGAGTCAATTTATGGAATGGATTGAAATTTCAATGCGGTAGGGTACTTTTATCTAACCCTAAGTCGTTGTACAACATGACGTTCAGGCATAAGAAGAAAAGTGTACACGGTGATTGTCCAACATACAGTTTAGATTGAAATTATATTCTGGACTTCTTCCAAAAGACAAAGAGCGATCAACTTTAAAAACGAAGGAAATAGTACACCAGGTAACAGACCAAAAACCCAATAAACGAAAGCATAGTAAATAAACTCAGGGCCTCGATTTTCGCAGAACTCGCTGTACCCCATGCAGACCCCAATGTAAAAGCGAAAGCAACACTGAAGCCCAACGTTAAATAGACGATGGATACTATAAGTTACGTCAGCTATTTGAGTAGTACCCGAAAGATGGTAAACGCACAGCCAGGAGTTATTCCAAAAATATCCTTTTCAGCCCTCTGAGCCGCTCCTTCCCCCGCTAGCTCTTCGTTTGAACCAGCCTCGGATGGTCCCACCTCCTTCCTCACATATTCAAACAACAATGTGCCTGCCTCAACACCAAATATCGAGCGGAATGTATCGACGTCAAAGGTTCTGAGCTCTGACCCACGACCATATTTCCATTGCCCGGCCAGGTCCTCGGCTTCATGCTTCGGGACATCGTAATGATTATGAAGTATGTGAGAAATATATTCCCGAACTGTAAATGAGGTTGCGTCGAGTGGGGGAACTGACGGAGCAGTGGACATCTTGGAGAAAGCTGGGAATTTGAGGTTTTATGCAGTGATGCGTGTTGAGTTTTAATGAAATGCTACAAGCGCTGATGAGATGGAGGCAAATCGTTATATTTTAGTAAGTTATCTGTGGAGAGCCGGAACACGGCAAGGTGTGGATCTGAAAAGGGCCTCATCTCGACAGCTGGACCAACAGTTTGAACTGCGTCGGCTTGCGTTGCTCCATTTTAAGAAAATAAGCGTGTTGAGTCAGCAGGTTCATTTCTTAAATGCACAGTATTAATTGGATATAAAAACTAGGAACACATTATCTGATGACGAGAACCTGAGCAAGCCTAATATGCTAACAAGGTATCCTATATTATAGAGAATATGAATTTGATTGAGAGATGTAACCATAGTGGTCCTTGATAGCAGCAAGGTTTGAAACATCCACCAGTGGGTGTGCGGACTGACGGGACACTACAAAAGATTGACTTATAGATATCTTTCGATACATCACTTTGTTTATCTTAGAAATTGTTCTAATTGTTTATTAGAAATGAAACAATCAACATTTGAAATGTGATATCAAGCAATTGAAGAATGAATTTGTTAAAAAAATTGAAAAGTGAAAAGTGTCCCGTCAATCAATGCACCGACTGGTGATCTAACCTCCCAGAATTATTATACTTGGCATTTTCTTTTTTAGTTCTTCTTCTATGTAATATCATTTGTTTCTGAGTGCCAAAAACTGTCACTCATTTCTGAAGATACATCGGCGATTTTGGGGATGATTGAACGCATGAATTTGATTGAAATCATCTTTCATTTAATGTTCTGGCTCGCTTAGATACCTCATTAATAGGAAGTTCCAAGAGATCACGCTCTTTTCCAGAAACAGCCTTGCGCTTCTTTTCCCCAATATCCGATGTGCCAAATGCAGTCAATATACGAGCCATACAAACAAGTTTCCGATTATCAAAAATTTCTTCGTTCTGCTGCGTCCGAGATGCGATAAGGGAGCGAGCAGCGCTACCTAGCTTCACAAAACCATTCACCAGCGGCGAACTGAACTCAGCGCCATAGCGAAACGTATTAGCCCATTCAATCAGGCCGAACATCTGTGATACGGGATGTTTGTTGCTCTGGTGATATGACTTGGGGGATTCGGGAGTGTCGATGGAATCAAGCGGATCGTAGAAGAATATCGCAGAACACCAGAGTCTAGTAACATTAAATCCTTCAGCATTAGATGTACGGATATAATAACCAAGAAGTGATAGCTTTCCAGCTAAACTTTTGTGCTTGTATACATTTGGGTTTTGCGTCATTGCTCCTTTCAACCACTCAATCAACTTCGCCTGAAGTCCATTCAAAATTTCTAAGTCGCATGTGGATGTAGGTTGCTGACTTAGTTCTCGAGAATTTAATTTGGCGAGGGATTCTTCGTCCGAGCACACGTCGAAGTCTGTTGTATTGCATCTCGAGTCCTCTTCAAAATCGTTCAAGTTCGGCTCGCTGTCAAACAACCCTTCAACGCTAGAGGAGAAGATGCCATGCATTACCGGTGTGAGATTTGGGCTCACTGGAGTTTGAGTCGGTGTCTCTGCAATTACCACTTCTATAGTATCAATTGATAGCGATCCATCTTTGAGAATGACTGGTGGCGACTGAGGAACCTGCACTTCCTTTGATGGTGTTGTAGGGTTTTTGGTGTATGGCGGCGGTAATGTGTCCTGCGGGGGCAATGTGTCATATCGATTTGAAGGTCCAAATATACTCCATTCCACTAACATAGCCCCTTGTTGAACGTACATTTCATTCACGTTGCTTTTGCGTTTGGCGGCAATTAAATTCGCGTGAAATTTTTTAAAATTTACCTGCGCATAAGTACTTGGGCTTATGTATACACTGAAGATCTTCGTTTTGGATAGAGATTTGAGTCTTTCGATCAAATCGCTTGAGGTACCATCTTTGGGCGTAATACTCCCAGGAGTCTTCTTCCGTTTATTCATAACGACAAAACCGCTCGTGGTCAGATGGAATTCTACACGCATGACAAGTCCTGATTTGCTTATGCCAGCTTGGTGAAGGGCAGAAGCATCGAGGAAAGATAAATCGTCAATGCCTGATGCCAGAAGAGGTGTAAAGGAATCTGTCAAGTTGGCGTCCGGAGGAACAACAAACAGCATCTCCATTTGCTTTCGCGTACAAGATTGCCTGATAGATACTTTGAGGGAAAAATAGATATGAACATGGCCGTCTAAATCAGAGCTTGCTGTCATAAGAAAATTAAGATTCTGCTTGTTCTGATGCGAGCAAGAGCCTAACGTGAAAGTTTCGTCTGATGATGAATCCTTCCATTTTACAAACACTCTCTCGCGAAGGAGAGGTGGTTCTTGTAGCTGAAGTCCCTTGATCGGAACCAATATGTCCTACTTCCGTGGTTATAATCAG
This sequence comes from Botrytis hyacinthi, assembly GCA_004786245.1. Lineage (NCBI taxonomy): Eukaryota > Fungi > Ascomycota > Leotiomycetes > Helotiales > Sclerotiniaceae > Botrytis > Botrytis hyacinthi. Next base: position 51,705 of record PQXK01000077.1, on the reverse strand, counting down.
CAATAGATATAGTTAAACAGCAATTATACTGAAAACCCACTAACTTTCGCAACCATGCTGGATTTAAACCAGTCGTGGTTCTTGAAATACAATGAGACGTATGATTGACCGATGAAAGCTAATCTGTGAGTTGTGTTAAAGCTGTTCACAATAGTATATGCTAAAGAACGTAACCACCACCACTATACAGATAGTTTCGGGGTTTTTCCAAACAACAAGGGCTAAAGAACATAACCACCACCACTATACAGATAGTTTCGGGTTTTTCTAAGCGACAGGTGTTAAAGAACGTAACCACCACCACTATACAGCTTCAGGGTTTTTCTAAACAACAGGTGCTAAAGAACGTAACCACCACCACCATACAGATAGCTTCGGGGTTTTTCTAAGCGACAGGTGTTAAAGAACGTAACCACCACCACTATACAGCTTCAGGGTTTTTCTAAACAACAGGTGCTAAAGAACGCAACCACCACCACCATACGGATAGCTTTGGGGTTTTTCTAAGCCACAGGTGCTAAAGAACGTAACCACCACCGCTATACAGATAGCTTCGGGATTTTTCTAAACAACAGGTGCTATAAGACACAATTCTTGTACACAACAACACATTATAGAAGCAATTTTGTTGGCTCCATCGACAGATGGCGCTTTTATTATGGTATTCGATAGATGGTGTGCGGCAGAGATAAAGGGATAATTGAAATGGCGATGGACGAACGGCGTTGGACAAATAGCGATGGACCGATGGCGATTGACAGATGGCGCTTTTATTATGGTAGTCAATAGATGGTAGTCAATAGATGGTGTGCGACAGAGAGAAAGGGAGAATTGGAACAGCGATGGACAACTAGCGATGGACAGATGGCGCTTTTATTATGGTAACTGATCGATGGTGTATGCGATGGGAACAAAGTGAAAGGTGGAGGTTTATCTTCTTAGAAGCAAATGTAGTAAAGTTGTATTTCATGTATGCTTATGTAATCTATGGTGTGCCATATTTGCAGCCTAAACCTTTTCTGATTAGTCATGAGTAACATGTTAGGTGTTAGGTATTCCGATCCGATTACACCTGAAATATATATCTTCAATTCAATTTCCAATTCAGTATACAACCTTAAATGAATTAATGATACAATCGGAAAATAATTAATTAGATTAAAGCAATTGAGGGCTTTTGGAATCTTGGGACTGAACCCTTCTAATTTGCACAGAGACGTGAACTTTCAATAATACACTTCAAATAACTTCAATGGTCTAATTGAACTGTGTACAAACATCTTCAATTTAGAAACTAGATTCAGAGTTGAGAATATTATTGCTAGGCTACCTTATGGCTAGCTAATTGAATCACTGCTTTCGGGATCTTCATCCTCATCATACCCCGCAGTAGTTTTGATGTTGATACTCAACCTCTTAGCTACTCTTTGCCACAGCAGCCCAATCAATTTCTCCGCGCTATTCCGGTATATCGTCTCATATTCTCCTGGCTCGCACACCGGAGGCTTAAGCACGATTTCCCCCGGCTACGTAGTTCCAGTATGAGCACCGGTAAGAAGAGATCCTGCCCCCCCGGGCGAAGTAGTTTCAAGACGCTGGTGCAGACCTGCTCCGCATCTACAAGATTGAAGATATGCAGAAGCATGTTCATGTTTACAGCTGATCAAGCACCAGCAATCCTGGGTATAGATGGTATGAGATCCAATATATTCCAAGCGATACAATCAGAGTGTCCAATAGTCCGGACTGCAGTCCAACAATGAAGATCATTAGTAAATACCCAAACCAATTAGAATATTCAAATCATCTGAGAGATTGAATTTCATTGAAACATTCAACTATTTTCAAATTTCCAACTACTTTTAGATATCCAAACTTCTATACTGTTGGACTGCAGTCCGGACTATTGGATACCCTGGACATGATGTTCAGGCAGAACGCGGTCTTGATCTCGAAATAACGCAGGGCCAGTAGCTTCATATTCTGGAATGGCATCTGCTCCGTAAGAGGTAGCTAGACGCACACCCGCGATATAAAGCTTACAAATCTTGGTCAATACAGGTACCAATTCCGAGAAAGTTTCGAAGATCGTTAGAAGGTCCACTGAGTGGTATCGATGTGAGCAGTCGAATCAATCGCCGGTGCTGCAGATGACGTGAAAGGCCAAAGTGTATAAACCAGGATTTACCAACGCAAGCCCAAGCGAAAACATCTCACGCTGTATAGCCATATTAATCAACGCAAATCCCAGAGTTTCATTCACGGATAGGATGCAGGCTTACGATGTTATAGATGTGCGACTCAACTTCGGATGGTGTTGTACTCCTCGAAAAGTTTTCTTGAAGCAGAGGTAAGTCTATTGCTAAATGATGGCTGCTGTTGGGGAGGCGCTTTCACTCGAGACCGATGATTTGGTGATTCGGCAACTTTGAGAATTTCCTCAGCGGTGGGTATGATTGATAGTAGTGTATGCAAATGCACCTTAGGACGTTTTACGGTCCATTGTTTGAATGAGCAGAAACCTCTGCGTCGATGATTGAAAAAGAATAAGTACTTACGTGTCTACTGTGTTTAAAGCGTCAACGGACGGCAAGCCATCGTTTCCCAACAGCGTATCACCCCTCGCATGCTGTGATCATGGTAATTGAACAGACACTCACCATTTGCTTCATAGTTCCATCCACTCTCAATAGCTCATCATGGAGCTCATGAGTAGTCCTTTCACCAATGATTGCTTCTTCAGTATGAATCTTACACATCGGGTTTGGCCACTCAAGTCCTTGGGTGCCACATAAGAAGTGGCGAAGAGCCAAGCTTATCATTTTGAGAAACTCGCTTTCCTCCTTCATTTTGGCACAAAACAGGTGTTCTGGTTAATTTGAACTATAAAATATACATGATTCAATGTATTGAAGACTTCCAGTCCGGATGACTCATTCTCCGGGTTCCGTCTCAACGAGCCACAGCACGTGAATATCAGCTTTGTGTATAATATAAATCTAATTAGTTTGCTAGAAGAATTAGAGTTTTGCCAATACAATGAATTGACACATCAAATTTATATACCAACAAAAATAGTTGTTACATTGGGAAAGAACCTTTCGCCCTTGAAGCTTTAAACCATGTCATCATCAATAGCATCGTCCCTTGCGACCACAGCGAAGTCCCCCAAGACCAATTCTCTGTTATTGCTATTACATATGTCTGATATAGAGTTGGAAAATCAAATAAAGGACAATAGTAAATGGAAGAAGCGGTCAGAAGAGACCACTCTCGATGTCCATTTCCCGGAGCTAGACAATGCGTCCTTGGAAGCCACCAATCTCGTACTTATTGGATCCAGCATGCTCGAACGGTTCAAAACAACTGGCCACGACCTCAATTTAGGTTCAAAGCCAGGAATTTTCAACGCCGGGGTAGGAGGCGATACAATCCCGAACATACTTTACCGCATAAATCTAGGTCTTCTCCGGAAAGCCAAGACCCAAGAGAAAGTGGGAATGGTTATTGTCAATATAGGATCTAATGATTTGAAAAAACCCGGTCGAAGCTTGACCGAAGCTCAACTTTACCAATTCGCTCTTCACTTGGAGGCATTGAGAAGAACATTCCCCCGAGCACGAATCGTGGTTACGGCATTATTCTACAAGAAAGATGTCCACCTATCAGATGTTGATAGAAGTAACGAGGATCTACAAAACATAGTCTCTGGATTGCCTGGTGTGGAGTGGCTAGCAGCACCGGAAGTCGATCTTGACAACCATTATGAGGATCACGTTCACTTGAACAGAGCTGGTTATGAGATATGGGATAGATGGCTGGTGGATAAACTTGAGATTTAGCAACGGTGATGGATGGATAGTATTCGAGATGAAGCTTTTCGACACGAGGTCTTGGGCAAATGACCACTATACGACATCTACCGCTAATATATCGGTGATCACTGTAACTTGGAGTAGAGCGCCAACCTTGTCTGGTCGGTACCTTAAACGGGAGCTCAATAGAGACTTCCAAATAATGCCAAGAGGAATTGTTCTCGAATTTCCAGTCTGAGGAAGTACTGCTCCGTTGTCCGTATATGTAACCATATGACATGATCCACCTTCCACCTTCCACTTTCCGTCTTCCATCTTCCATCATCCATCATCCTTCATCCTTCATCCATCTACAGACGACTGCGCTTCTAGAATAGGTTTAAACTTGAAATACAGCTTTAAAATCTTGATGTTTGCGGTTGATGGAAAGGATATTGTGGGGGTTTCAATCCATATTGGGTTATTTTCAAGGCGGTTGTGGCCAAGGCGGCGCTTGAAGTGATCATACTCCGTTATAATTTCCGATTCTTGTTAAGCTTGTTTCAATTTTCAGAAACCCCTGAATTAACGATTCGCGATTGGCTATCAACGTGCACAAAGGGGCAATGGAAACAACAAAACCTTAAAAAATTCAATCTATCTGAGAATATGAGATGAAATTACACGCTTGGCTTTTCTTGGTACTTGAAAGCGTCATTTCTCCATCTTTTCTTTTGGGTCTCAGATGAAGTCACTAGATTTCGGGAAATACAGACGAAAGTATATCATATGAAAGTATATCGTTCGAACGTTAAGAAATTGGAGATATAAACTTCTTGAAAAAGTGCCTAGTGTCACTTATCCCGCAAAGTATGCGTGTATCCGTCTTTAGGTTACAATCTAGTCATTGAACTTTATGAGTGCCGATTCAATCAATCATCTCGTTCGTCCGTTTGCTCGCCAAGAATTTGCATACATCGAAGTTACGGGTGCTAGTATAGGCGTCTTGGCTCTCGTGCGAGTGTCCACGATACCAAGAAATATCCCCAAATTTTCGAGAGTGAGATGCAGGGACTATGCTCTTGGCCCTTTGCAATTGCAGCGAACAATCTCGAAATTCGCCATTTGCATTGGTGGTCCCGTCTTCATCTACTCCATTTTCAAGCGTTTATTCTACATAGCCACCTTGTTTGTCGTCTTGGCCATCATTCAACTTTTCTATGCAACGAATTCTTCGTTTACCCGTGGATCTTCCATCACCAAAATGCTTGGATTGTTTATCGAAAACTGTTGGGTGAGAATTAAGGAGAACTTCCAGATTCTCATTTGCGTTGAGTTAATTCCATGGGACCGTTAATCAGATGAACTTGGCAATACAAACAAATAACCTCAGTAGCAACCATTCTACTATAAAGATGAAGATGAATCCCACGATCTAACATCATCACTTCCATCATTCACTTCCACAATCATCACATTCCCTAAACACATTACATTCTTTTAACGGACAAGTTCCATTTTTCACTCTTTCAATATGAAGTTCTCAATTGTTTCTGCTGGTCTTTTGGCCGCATTCGCCACTGCTGCTCCAACCCCAACCTCCGACGAGATCGTCAACCGCGCTGCCATCGCTAAGCGCGCCACTGTTACCGACGCCTGCAACATTGGTTACGCCAGTACCAACGGTGGTACCAAGGGAGGAGCTGGAGGAGCCACCACCACTGTTTCCACCTATGCTCAATTCACCAAGGCTGCCACTGCTGGTAACACCGTCGTTGTCGTTTCTGCTCCCATCACCCAAGCTGCCAAACAAGTCAAGGTTGCCAGTGACACCACCATCGTCGGTAAAAACTCCAAGGTCGTTTTCACTGGTTTCGGATTGTATGAGCTCCCCTCCCTCTATTCTCACTTGCAATTATCTAATCTTATCTCATCAGACTCGTCAAGGAACAATCCAACGTTATCATCCGTAACATCGCCATCAAGGAGGTTCTTGCCGCCAACGGTGATGCTCTCGGAATCCGTAAGTTCTCCAATTTTACCCATATAAACACTTCAATACAGCGGACTGACCTTTGCTCTAGAAAAATCCACCAACGTCTGGGTTGACCACGTTGATCTCTCCTCCAACAGAGACCACGACAAAGACTACTATGATGGTCTCTTCGACGTGACCCACGCTTCTGACTACGTCACACTCTCCAACTCCTTCATCCACGACCACTGGAAGGCATCCCTCGTCGGTCACTCCGACTCGAACTCCGCTGAAGATAAGGGACATCTCCGTGTCACCTATGCCAACAACTACTGGAAGAACGTCAACTCCCGTGGTCCCTCTATTCGTTTCGGTACTGCTCATATCTACAACTCTTACCATGACACTGTTGCCGACGGAATCAACACCCGTCTTGGTGCTCAAGTTCTTGTTGAATCTAACGCCTGGACTGGATCCAAGAAGCCTTTGTACTCTACCGATGCTGGTTACGCTGTTGCCAACGACAACGACTTTGGCTCTGGATCCAACGAAGCTGAGAAGGGTACCTTGTCTGCCAGCAAGTTGGGATACAAATACACTCTTTTGGGCAGCAGCAAGGTTAAGGCCGCTGTTGTTGGAACTGCAGGTGTTACTTTGTCTTTCTAGATTGAGAGTCAGCAGTACTCTTGATTCTATTTGGATGATATGAGCACTTTTGAGGAATGGGGGAAAGCTAGTACAGGGTACTTTTAGATTCTTGATGTATATAAATATTTTGGTCAGAGACCGTATATATTAGATGTGAATAGATGGCTCTAGTAGCTAGTCAATGGAACATTTTCACTCATCTACTTTCCCATGGCAATTTTCGTGATACTCTTAATTTTCAATTTTGTTATGTTTCATTATGTATTCGTCTTTGAATTGGACACAGCAAACATACTTCCTGCCCAACTAGAAAGAGATGCGAATTAGACGAATGGGGTTGGAACTTTTCGGGGCGTTTTATCGTCTGATTACTTCGGATGGACACATCGTGAGAAAGCGTCAGAACCGAGGAGGAATAGAGCAAGAACACTATTAGTGCGTGGCATTCAGTCGCGTGGGGACATTAAGATTCTTGAGCTTTTCGTGGTTAGATGGCCAGAATATACTGTACGATTTGCGATAGAAGCAGCAAACGACCCATTAAAGCAGTCCAAATAAAAGATAATCCAGCTTATCCAGCCAACAATATTGAAGAAAGAAATCCGATCGTGTTTTCCATAATTAGCGCTTTCAGTAGAATTGGTATTTATCGCACAGAAATAATGCTAACCATTACTTGTGAGTCCAATCGGCCTTCTTTTTCTCCGCAAAAGCTTTCATTCCGATCTTTTGATCTTCGCTTCCAAATAAGCTGTGGAAGACTCTTCTCTCGTACTCTACACCGTCTCTGAGTGGTAAGTCCTGACTCTTGTTGACAACTTCTTTCGCAGCCTGCACTGCTACCTTACTGTATCCTGCAATTGTCTCGGCAGTACCTAGCGCAGCTTCAATGAGCTCTTCCCAGCTTCCATACGTCCTTGCCGCAACTCCCCATTCCCCTGCTTCTTTGCCACTAAAGTTCTTGCCGGTCAATATAAGCTCCATAGCTCTAGCTTTTCCAATTGCCCTTGTAAGTCTTTGACTTCCCCCGGCTCCAGGAATCGTCCCAAGCTTAATTTCTGGTTGCCCAAAATTTGCCTTCTCTGTGCAGTACAATACATCGCACATTAGAGCCAATTCACAGCCTCCTCCTAGCGCATGCCCTGATACGGCTGCAATAATAGGCTTCTTGATGGCGGTTGTGAGATCTGACCAAGATTCTATGAAAGAAGTTGTGTAGGCTTCAGAGAAAGTAAGCGGTGCCATTTCCTTGATATCCGCGCCGGCTGCAAAGGCTCTTTCAGATCCGGTAAGAACAATAGCAGATATGGAAGGAGATTTATCGAATGCTTTAAGTGCATCGTTGAGTTCGTTTATGAGTGGAGTAGATAAGGCATTGAGGGCTTTGGGTCGGTTTAATGTTACTTTATCAAATGTTAGTAAAGACTTTATTAGAAAAGGTAGGGTAGAACAAAGTACTTTGTCCTACGCCGGGTCTTGGTTCTGAAGTTTGTATGAACTCGTAGGATTTAGCTGAGTAGGCTCGTGAAAGTGCGGGGAGAGTTGGAGCTGTGAATCGCGAGGCAAAGGGCCTCAATGCTCTGATTGAATACATGATTTATTGAGATGTAGAATATCGTACAAGTTAGACTTTGAGCCCGATTGTATGAAGCCGTTACTTAATTAGATTATTAAATTGAGATCCAAGAATTCCAATGTTTTGGATATCAAAAGCAGCTTGTGTACGTTTCTACTGAACTCATTTCTGGCAATTCGGGTACAACCGATTATCCTCGGGAACTCAGAGCTTGACCCACGAGCCCCCCAAACAAGACCCATCGTCCCGCATATTTAATAAGTATCACGTGAAAGTAGCTACCTACGCGCCACAATCTAAGCCACGACGCTTTTCACGGGGCGATTCTATTAAAACAGGTGGTCTCGAATTTCAAAAAGGTCAAAATCCAACTACTTTCCGCGCCTTACCACCAAACGTCGCTCCTTCCAACTCTAACTTCTTCGACAAGAGTCATTACATCTGCAAAAATTCTATACCCTTTTGACACAAGGACACGCAATTCAATATGGATTCGATAGAACCAGAACAAACCCCTTTCGCGGCTGTGAGCGCGCAGACTTCAAAGATAGGACGTGTAAGTTTGTTCATAGATGCGATTTGTTGAATCGCATCATCTGGAAAGGACATGTAGACTAATTCGAAATAAATAGCAATACCAAGCTTGGTTAGATAAATCAACACCATATGTTCCTTACAGATGGCTGGCTACATTTGGGCTTCTTATGATATTCTTCATTCGCATATTCGTCGCACAAGGATGGTATATTGGTATGTTGACTCTTGGTTGCTTTGCGCGTTCTAAACTTATACATTTCAATAGTGGCATACTCTCTTGGAATCTACCTACTTAACCTCTTTCTCGCATTCCTTCAACCTAAGTTCGACCCCTCCAATGAAGCTATCGATAATGATATGGAAGATGGAGCTGCTGGTGGATTACCAACCAAACAAGACGAAGAGTTCCGCCCATTTATCAGAAGACTTCCTGAGTTTAAGTTCTGGCATTCAGCGACAAGAGCAATCGGAATTGGTTTCGCTTGTACTTGGTTCGAGATTTTCGATGTACCAGTGTTCTGGCCAGTGTTGGTTGTTTATTGGTTGATTCTGTTCACATTGACCAGTAAGTAATTCCTTGACAGAAGAATAATTTGAGAGACAGAGTAGTGTTTCAACATACTGACCTTTTCCGCAGTGCGCAGACAAATTCAACATATGATTAAATACCGATATGTGCCATTCTCGTTCGGCAAGACTAAGTATACCAAAAACAGCTCGTAAACTCAATTGGTTTCAGGATGCAACGAATAAATGACCTGCTCGGGTGACGACAGACTTTGAGAAATGATAGCAATGCTATCTTGTGTACAAACAGCTGTACTTCATATGTGTTCATGAGAGGATTCGGGGAGCAGGATGCGAAACCCTTATTGATTTTAATTACAATTTTCTCTTTTCCAGTATACTTAGGGGTTCTCTAGGACATTCAAGGGTCGGGTATAGCTGAAAAGCTATCGGGAAATAGATGATACGAGCTAGTCAAAGTCAAGAGAAGAGCAGCATCGTCACAATATCGCACCTTTCAGGCTCTTCGAAACATTAGCAAAGCTCCAAAACGATCCTTTTGAAGACCCCGAATTCCTTTTGGACATTTTTCCAGAATTTCAAGGTCGCTCAACCAAATGATATACTCGACTTGTCTCCTTTGATAAGCTTATACCTTCATCTATTTCTGGATGTGTGGTATATCGTGAACAAATCTTTCCAGGCACTCTTCGCCTAGACTGCATTTTTCTATGTAAATCATTCCCTCAAAACATCTTAGCTAGGCTCTAATGTGCATATATGTAATACAATCAGCTTCCTTTTCTATTAGGTACAGGCCAATGATCTGAGATAACACGACTAGACATGACCCGTAGTGAGAAAGTGGAATTTAATTGGACAAAACTTCAGCCACAGCTTCGTACCATACAATCCAGCCTTGTCACTAGCGCCATTTTTCCAGTGTCTGTCCATCCATCCAGACGCGACATTCCCAAAATTATTAACCTGCAATAATAAATTCAAGCGTATCCACGATACAACCATCGAGCAATAAGATGGCGTTCTCAGCATCTCGAATTGTTCATCAAGAATATATTGCTCGCATACGATATTCCAATGCCTTACCACCACCTCCAAATCCTCCCAAGCTCCTCGACATCCCAAATACTGGCCTTGCCAGTGGTCAATATACTACACCTGGATTTGCTACAAGATTAGCGCGAGATCAACCTTTGAATATCGAAGCCGATGCGGAACTTGGTATGCCATTAGACTTGGTGGGAATGCCAGGCATATTTGACGGAGACGAGAGCTGTAAGTTCGCATATTTCTTTGCAACTTGCGCAATCGCTCACTTTTAATTTAAATAGCTATACAAGCACCATTACATCCTCCACAACTTCATCCTCATGATCGTGCTCTACTCAGACCATTGGCGACATTGGGCAAGCCCAAATTCTCCGATACGGGAGTCTCATTTTTGCGACGCACTGAATATATCTCTTCTGGCTTCACCTCAAAAGCGCGGATGGAAGGCACCACCTCAGCGAAAGGACTTGTTGACACACGAAAACCAAAACCTGTCCAAAGCTTACCAGCTGATCGCGAATCTCCTGCATACATCAAGGCACAGGTTGAGAAAGGCTTCGAAACAGCCGCTACCAATCTCAAGGATCGTACTCGAGTCCGCCATCCTACCAAACGGAATGTCCAATTAGTGGATGCAGTTCCTCTCATACCAGATCTCGATGCTTTCCCAGATGCGGGCGGATATGTCCTGTTGAAATTCCTCACCAACCCTGTTCCTCCAAGCTCTACTTACGACGCTCGGGTTGAGAGCAGTGTTTTAAGACCCGCTGATCCCACTGAGGCAGAAATCGAAATGAAAGAAGCTGCTAGACAAGCTTATGAATTAGACCCCCACAATAACCCAGCTCCGGACGAAAAGATACAATACGAAATGTTCATGCCGGATACGGTTACTGATGCCAAGAATATCAAAAGGAAATTCGACGTTCTGGACCCTGAACACGACGATAGAGACCTGTATTCACAATTTGATGAGGAGACAGGCAAAGGAGCGTTCAGACTGAAGAGACTTCGTGGGTATGAAACAGTTCAAACGAGCGGTGGAACAGATGACAAATATGATGAATATGTGGTGATAGCTATGCACGATGGGACCGATGGGTTACACCAAAAAGCCGCCCATTACTATCCTGTCGTTCAACGAAGTTCTATCAGACCACAGAGAACCAAGAATATTCAAAAGATGAGGCACAATATTAGCGGCGAAGAAGAGGAAGTTTTGGATATGGTGGATCTGAGTATTGTTGACCCAAGCGCGGAGACGAAGCAGGTGATGGAAGGGTTCAAGACTTGGCCGTATGGAGAGAACCATGAGGATGACGCAGAGAGAGAGGCAGCTGAAGTTGAGGAGGCGCTCTCCGAAGCAGATGCCGAAGGCGAGGACGACGATCTGAATTCGCCTGTAAGACCTAGTTTGGGTGGAAAGACAATTGCGTCTAGGGTGCAGAGTGATGAGGACGATGACGATGATAATGAGAGTTTACATTCTGAGGATTAAGAAACATCGATCTGGGCGAAGATCCGAATGGGGACAAACAAAACTGTGGGAAGAAAAATAGAGAGAAGAAGCAAAGAAAGGAGCGAGAGATAATGGAATATGCGCATATGTGCATATTAAAAGATTATCTATCGAGCAATAGGTACTTAATTATACAGGTTTACTTTGATTTCGCATAGCAAGGGGCGGCGTTCTTTGAGGATGATTGTAGTTATACAGCAAAAGAGAAAGATATGAATAAAATGATACCTACACATATCTTAAGTCAAGATGTCGTGGATAATCTGATGAGAACGTGAAAATGAGCATCCAAATGAGAGCCAAAGTAACCACTCCACAACGATGTTTATTTGGAAGCACGATATTCATGATATGTAATTAACTAACTATATGCACCTATCCTGCCCTATTCTAACGTTTCCTATTCCATAAAAACCAGCCTATTCCCAACTAAACCCCAATGAACCAAGAGAAAGAAAACGCCTTTGCTAATATGATGCTATGCTTGCGTATCTGTATGTTTGCGTGTGTGTATATTATGCTTCTAAAACCAAAATGACTGCAACGAGAATCTCGTCGCTAGATTACATTCTTGTCTATATCCCCGCCAAGCGACTCTACCCCTATCTTATTTGACCAATGAGAAGAAAAAAGTGAAGGATCCGTGAATGTTCGTATCTTGAGGTCAAGACGATTGAGCGGAGACTTAGATTTTCCAGTAATTCCTCTCGTTTCCAGTGATTAGTCTCATCTTCTATTACTCCATTTACAATTCCACATTCGAATCTGTACATTTAAACCACCAATTTCTCTTCAAACATGCTTCCTTATATTTTGGTGTCGCGCTAGGCGTTGGTTTTGCATCAGGTGAAGGATCAACGCAGACGAAACCAAACCAATTCTTAGAGGTGCATGTTTGGGTTGTAGTCGATGGGGTTGAGGTTGTGGACGAGGGGAGAGGTGGTGCGGAAGTTATGGAATGGGATGAATCTTTTGTGCTTGAGACAGAGACGGATGTGGAAGTAGAGGTGGGATCTTTGCAACCAAACCAGCCAGGATGCTCACAAGTTGTTGTTGCTGTGGTACTCGCAGTAGAAGAAGTTGAAGTGGGTGTATGTGGCACTGAAGTACTGCTGCTTTTAGTGGTAGTTTTCTCATCTTTACAGCCAAACCAGCCAGGGGTTTTGCAAGTTGAGGTTGATGTTGATGTGGTAGTAACCGGTACGCTAGTCGTAGGCTTGGAGGTGGTAGATGCATCTTCATCTAAACAGCCCCACCAGCCAGGCGTTTTACACGTAGAGGTACGACTCCGAGTGTTCGTGGTCGACGTTGATGGCGCTGACGTGGCAGTGCTACTGCTGTTGCCTTCTACCTCTTTCCAGAGTGGACAGTCTACACATTCCGGTGTAAATTTGCAAACTGGTACCGTATCGTAGACTTTGATGATTTGCTCAATAACAGTTATGATCTTGTGCGACCAGATATGTACTCCCCACCCGTGATCGGCCACAACATCATAAACACACTCCATACCGCTATGGCATGAGCTTTCTAATGCGTATCCAGCGTATGAACAAGAAGCGGTAGCGCCATTGCATGTACCCAAATAAATTGGGTCAGCAGTATGTCCAAAATGATAAGCCCCAGTAAACTCACGCTTTTGTGGTGTACTTGGATTGTGACCTGGTGGCGCTGGTAGACCTAAACGACTTACGGGTAGAGCATCTGGAACGGCCTCGAATGTTACAACAGGAATGCCATATGTCAGCCCCAACATAGAACTGACCGATCCACCAAGAGAGTGGCCTGACATCCACACGTTTGCGTTAGGATAAAGAGCTGTGACATTGGAGTAGAGGTGTCGAGCCGCGGTGTAGTATCGGTTTTCGGACCTTAAGCTTTTCTTGAGGCACGATACATTGCAAGTGTAAGTTCCAGTAGCACAATCGCAGACTTGTCGGTAGAAAGAAGCACCTTGTTGGCCACAACAACAACTGAAGAACAAATTGTCGTTCTCCTTATCGTTTGTAGTTGTCCCATCTCCATCGTACACCGCAAGACTCGTTCCTTTTAATCCTATGACAATTGTTGAGTTTGACTCATCCATATAGATATAACCTCGTAGCCCGTCGGCATCCCAGCCGAATCCATAGTCATCGGTTCGATTAAAACCCCCGTTGACGTCCTTCCAGTCCCCTGTTTCTGGTTTATCCACATAGGCGTTCGCTGCCATTTGTGCCAGTGTTATGATTGTATCCTTGTCTGTAATATCCGGTCCAGGAATTTCGTCAACAGTCCAAGCCGACGGTGACAATGCCCATACATCTCCGCTCTCTCTTGATGCCACCACCATTGGATCAACCACTGAAGGTCTCCTGTCCTTCAACCGTTCTATCCTCACTGGGCTCTTCTTCATAACCAATGGCCTTGTCACCTCTTGTAAGGGCCCCTTTCCATCTTCGGATTCCAGCCATACTGTTGACTTGGACTTGGTATCTAGAATATCGAGTTGTTTATGTAGTTGAGGGTATTCGTACGTTCCATGATGGAAGACGTGGCGAAGGGACTGTTATTTACTATTAGCATTATTTAAATGTGGCGGTGAAAGGATATATTTACAAATACATGGTTTCCAGCGGAATCCTGTCGAGGATCCGATTCTGGAATCAAAGGTGGTAATATGGGCGATATTGGTTGCTGCTGTTGTTGCTGTTGTTGATGAGTTGAGCCCGATGCACTTATCGGTGTCGATAAGGCCAGGAAAGATAGTAGTAATTGAGCTGTAACCCTGCCAGCAGAAGAACAAGATGTAGATGATTTATACCTCATCTTTTAGAAAGTACTTATGAATGAGGAAAACAAAAGAAATGAATTTACTTTGATACTTTGTTGTATATGATTAACAATATAGTAGGTATGTTTTGTTGAGCATACTCGAGTATTGGGATGAGAGATGATACATGACACTCGAGTACGAGTAGATGACGATAGTTTAATGTCAAAGAGGCGTCACAAGCACACAAGCAAGCATTAGGCGGAGGGTTATACTCTGTGCAGGACAGGAGATTGAAATGAAGAAATCCTATTGGATCTCTGGCTAATCCTTGTGCATCTCTGATATTTCACAGCCTCGAGACAACCATCTAGGTTTGTTTGGTTGATGTTGGGAAAGATTGCCGTACCTGACAGGAGAAGGAGATCCATATGATCAAATGTACCGTGGATCATACTCAGTTATACGCGCAAATTGAAGGTTGCACCCAAGTCAATCTGGATCGATTAGGAAAGCCGACCCCTTCGTCATACCTCTCTCAATTTACCAAAAGATACTCTACGCCGGCCGGAATACAAAAGCACCTGTACACCCAATACATCAAAAGTCGAAGAGCAACTGGCAAAAGCTGGCGTCTACGAGTGAGTCGTCCATAGCTAATTAAAGGTAGCTACCTAGCTTATTATAAGTCCTCGTTGACTTATCTAATATAAACCCACGTAGCTTCAAGCTAATCACGGAAACTACTTCGACTAGGTACTCAGACTACATCGAGTACTGCTATCTTCTATTTCCTTTCCTTTCCTTTCATTCGAGTGCCTTCTACCTATTGTTTGGTTCATCAAGATCAATTTGTGCTTATGAAATGTAACTTGATTCTCTCGCTTTTACATTAATCAAACTCTTCAATTTTCCCACACTCTTTTACACAACGATCCCCGGTTGTTGCTCGAGCAAAGCAGAGTTTCAGGCGTCATCGTATTCATGCGACTTTAGTTCATCCCTTCATAAATAGGTATTAACTGTTTATCTTCTCGATTTTCTCTCGTTGCATTCAAAATGCAGTCACTTACTGACAAGATGCATTTTACTTTACCAGATTTCATGTCGTCTCCGGGAAAAAAGAGTGATAGCCAACGGCCTCGTCCGTTGCAGCTTTCTAAGTCATTTTCAATTCAAGAACCGCCTTCTAGTCCGGATCGTCTATCCCGTCCTCTCCGAGCAAACACCATACAGAACGGTACTGTCCCGTCGATACTGATGTCGGACACGGCAAAGTTGGGAGAAAACAGGCGACCTGGGACGCAATCAAATATTTTTGAGAAGACCTCCGAGGATGAAGGAGAGGGCGGGGAAACGACTGAGGCGTCTGGAAAGTTACCCGTGGATTTCGATGAACTTCCTATAGAGCTTGTGAGCTTAGCAGATAGGTCAGTTGAATTTTTAGCATGAAGCAACCAACACGCTCGATTAACATTCGCTGTAGTTTCATTGATTCTCTATCTGCAAAGATTCATCCCACCCCTCCTTCAGTCGACAAATTATCGGGGCTTTTCCAAGACTTCTATGCCGTTGCTGCCAATCACATCAACACTCACATCTCCGCATTATCCTCACGACAACATCGCGCAAGCTCTCCAGCGCCATCAGCCTCATCATTATCGGCAACGGCGAGCAAGATCAGAGCGAAAGCTACTTCCATGAATAAGGAACGTCCAAAAGTAATAGAAAGAAAATCATCCGAACAACAGATGTTAACTAGCGAGGAAATCAACGAGCGGAAACGTGCTAGGAAAGCGCTTGAACATAAACGTGTTGCATTAGAAGAAGCAATGGAGAGGAGAGTTTGTGAAGGCATATATGATAGGATATGGCGACACAGGAGTTCACAAGATGAAGCTCAGGACGAGAAACTCCGATCGAAAACTGCCGCTTTGTCAGTGGTTGGGATAGGGTTAGTAGATTTAGGAGTTGATTTGGGCATAGAATCGAGTGAAAATCCAGATGCGGCTGAAAAGCGAGAACTAGAGGTTCGAGACTGGCTAGAAGGCGCCAGAGGAGAGTTGATTGCGATGAACGACGAAAGATATCCTCTTGGGAAACTTAACCACTTAAAAGCAGCCCATAAAGGTATTGTTGATACATTATCACACTTTCATCCATCTTCATCGGCGGATGAGATTATGCCTATGCTCATCTTCACTCTTATAACATCTCGACCAGAAGGGATGAATGTTATAAGCAACCTTTACTTCATACAGCGATTTAGGTGCGAAACGAAGATTGATGGGGAAGCTGCTTATTGCTTAACAAACTTAGAAGCTGCGATTTCTTTCCTTGAAACTGTAGATCTTGCAAGTTTGAGGGCAGACGAAATTCCATCAGGGCCAATCAAAATCAGTAGTCGACCCAGCACACCGAAAACAGATAAAATTGATTCTTTGACAGTTGGTATCACACCTACAGGTCTCTCAGCTCCAGCAACTATTTCGGCAACCCCAAGTCCTTCTGTATCTAAACCTACGAACTCACCCGTGTCTACACTTCGGCCTACAGTTCAAACAGCGGACCGAAGGCTTAGTGATTTGTTCCAGCCACCTGCGGCCTTCGGGGCAGCTGGAGATGCAATATTTGATACCGCTGATCAGGGTTTCAAGAGTATTGGGAATAGCTTGGAAGGTAGCTATAAATTCCTGCTTGGAAAGCTAAAAGAGCGCGACTCCAAAGGCCAAGCTTCAGAAATCGCTATACCAAAAACGCTGGATGATGCCCGAAAGCTTATCAGTACACCTCCACCAGAAGATGACGGTTCTGTAAGTGGTGGAAGCACTCCTCAAAGCCCGACTATTAAGGAACATAAGGATGGGTCTAGTGCAGAGACGAAGCCCGAGGGACGTAGTCGAAGTGATTCAGCTCAAAGAATTGATGATAGAGTTCTCAGCTTCATTGGTGGTCGCAAAATGACTAGAGAAAGAAGCGCGGATAGTAATCGAAGTGGTGGTAGCTCTAGCAAAAGGGTTTCCTTTGTTCAAGAAGAAAATGGAGAGAAAGGGACGCCCTCTCTACAGGCTCCTGCTGGCAATCCAGCCATTGTTGAATCAATGCGAAATCTCGGCAATTCACTCAACCCGATGAACAGGATTGCTGGGATGGGTATGATGCGTGGTTTTGGACGTGTAACAACCCCAACAACGCCCACCCCGACTAGATCAACCGTGCCGGATGGAGGGACTGCTGAGTTGACTACTGTATGTATCATGTACCCTGTATAATCCGTACTTACTGACTTTGATAGACATTCCCTGATTTAGCAACGTCTCCACCATCCAAAGAGACACCCAAAATCGCACCACCGAACAAACGATTCATGGAACTTCAAAATCCAGGGGATCTCAAAATTAGCGAGGTAATGGAGTTATTGAGAGATTATAGAAGATTAGCAGGAGCTTTAAAGGATCTTGGGGCAGTTTAGGTGGTATCACCATAATTTTCTTTGATTATTTCGTCGTCTACATATCCTCGGATACCACGTTCCTTAATTTTTTCTTTGTCTTTTATTTTTCACTTTATGGGCTGCCATTGGGCCATTGGGAATATGTTAGAATGGTGTTCATTAGGGCGTGAATATGGGAAACATAGAATTGGATGGGTGTATTGTATGGGATTTGAATTGGGAGCCTCTGACGAGTGGAGAATGTCTGAATTTAAAACTCGACGTGAAAGTGAACTAAACTCGGCCTGAAGGAGCACATCGATACACGTGGGTTTCAGTTTGAATTTCAATGGACCGAGAGAGGATGGACTATATCGTTACATATTTAAAGGAAGAGTAAGAGTTAGACATACGGTATTGGTTTGAAGGATTTGGAGAAGTTGAATTTGTTTGACATTATGGATGTAGTAGACAACAGAAGATCGGGAGACATCAGTGAAGGTAAGTACTCGAGTACACTCTATGTGATGAAATAGAATTTGTGAGATTGAAAATGAGAAGAATTTCAAAGTCATTTGTTTGTAATTATTGTGATGCGTCGATGTGATTTGAGCACTATGACTGGACAGTGAGATGGATTTTATTGGAAATCGGAATGCTTGTTTTTCTAAGTTGTTGTACGCTTATTTTGTGTTGTGTAGTAGGATTTATTCGGGCTTCTAATAAGAGTGGAAATGGGGTTGTTGGCTAGCTAGCGAGAATCGAGAGGGGTTTTTATGTTTGAGCATCCGTGCTAGTTGGGTATATACATAGTTGTATAAGTACTTGCGGCGTATCTTATTGTTTTATCAGTTATAATGATTTTGGATCTTCAAGTTGGATAGCACATAATCATTTCTCTTGATGTTGTATGAATGTAAATGTACGCATATCAATATTATTTTGTAGTAAGTATGGATATAAATATACATATATATGAATACCAACGGAGAATGTGAAAGAGAAAGAGAAGATTTCGAAAGGGATTCATTTGTTTGTATTGAGACATGTGGTTCTGGGGTGGGTGGGTAAGTTGAATAGGGAGGTAGGTGTGTTGAGAAGTAGGGAGTAGTTGAAGTGATGCGAGTAAAATGAATCTGAATATAGATAGATATATTGATTGGAGAAAGGTTGAGTGGTTTAATGGTGTAGTTGTATGATGATGGATGTATTTGAGAGGAAGGGAAGTGGAGAGACGAAGGGAGAGAGATATTATGGGATTATTGGAAGGATTGTGGGACTATGAGGAGATATGGGTGTTGTTAGAATTGGGGTTACATTATTATTGAAAAGGTTTGAATGTTCAGAATTAGGATTTAGATGCTTGAATGCTGAGAATGAATGTTTTTTGTCTTATGTTTATTTACTCTATTAACCTCTTTACTTCTTGTCATTCACTCCTTACTATTCACTCCTCCTTTTTCCACAATTCCCAGTCATCTTACACATCTCTAAAACCGCCTACTCCCCTCACAAGTCTTTTGTTGTATACCTATGTGTATACATATTGACTTTGGGGTATTGAGATCGCATACTACTAATAATTATCTTATCTGTACCGCATGGATAGATTTTCGAGAACAAGTCAGAGCGAGATCGTTGCAGGTGGTTGTGAAATTTGTAATTAATTTTCGAGCTATAGTGTAGTGGTTGAACTATTACTACTATTCACTCCTCTCATTCACTCCTCTCCTCAATCTCTCCCAGCGCTTACGAGTTACAATATACAAATCAGAACTCCCCTGCTCCCCTCTCCCCAAAATCTAATCTTCAGCAACATAAAAATAGAATTTAACTACAGATAAATGCAATATATGTATGGATTCTCAACGATGAATATCAAACCATTGGCTATCAAGTAACATTATCGAGATGATCGTTGCAGAACAGTGGAGAGAAGCATGGAGATCTAAATTCACAGACAGGGTGTTATTATTTTTATTCATGGTACAAAGTGGATTAACGGATTGTGGTGATGTACATAACACCTGTATATCTTCTCCATTAACGATATCAAAAAGAGTCTCCTTTCCTCCCAATTCACTTTTTCTGGAGTGGTATTTATTTCCTCGTCTTGTGCCTTCCAAATGACTTAACAGTCTGTATTAGCAGTTCATTCATTCATTTATTCGTCCATCGGTTCCTCCTAGGACGAACTAATCAGTTCTACCTCTTCCCTCCATCGCAAAATGGTATCATCAAATAATCAAACACAAAAATGATATACAAAAAATCCACACTCAAAATAAACAAACAACAGCGCCCCTCTCAAGTCCCTAGATTCTAGTGAACATTAAAGCGCATCACCTCTCCTCGCATCCTCACTATTTAATCCTCTCACCCCATCTCGGTCCCTTCCATATCCTGGATGCCCCAATACTGGAGCCACGTTTTGGTTCTGGAAATGTTGCATATTCTGCAACTCGATTTGATTGCGCTCATTCATCACTTCCTCTTCTTTCTTCCTCCTTGCTCTTTCCCTCTCTCGAGCCTTAAGTTTTTCGGCCATACTGCCTCCTCCTTGACCGAAACTGCTCTGGCCGAAACTTCCCTTTCGATCCGTAGGCCAATGATCAATATTTGGACTCCTCATATTTGCATCTGTAGATGCCGTGGCCGGACTACTATATGGCGAGGAATAAGGAGACAGATACACCTTCTCAGCCATGGGAGTTATGGGACTGTCTTCAATCGGCGTCATGACAGCCGGCCCATTGAAATTTCCCCCATGAGGTTGTTGTTGACCCCAATAATTCGGCTGTAGAGGTTTTTGGGAATTAGGACTATCAAAGAATCCTCCTGATCCGGATGTCATGTTAGAGACTGCACTATCTACTTCATTTACAGGAATATGGCCGCCTAGTCCATCGACGTCGTGTGCGTTTTTCCAAGCTGCATAGCCGGTATCGAGTTGATGTTGACGGAGAATGCGACGGCGGCGGCGGCGGCCATTGAATACGATGCAGAAACCGGTGATGAAGAGGGCAAAGACAATTGTTCCTACTGCGACTCCGATTCGTGCATTGAGAGAGAGGCCGGAATAGGTTTGACCGGGTACGGCGGTGGGAGTGGGAGATGTCATATTGAGCTGAGTTGTGGAAAAGGGCGAACCTTGAAAGGATAATGTTGAGCCTGGTGCGGGCTGTTGATCACAGGCTCCATAGAGAAGAGTGTAAAAGTTGTTCAGATAATAAGTCGCTGTGGAGATCTCGAGACAGTTCTGACATTGGACGATTTCATTCGTAGCGATGTCTGAACAATAGCCATATTCAGTTTGGGCATCTGTCGTTAAATTTCCGTATTCGATGGCATTCTTCATTGGAGCACACGATAGAGAAGTTATACATGGCGTGTCTTCCACATCTGTATTATTTGGGAAGCCGAAGAGACACCAACTCATGGCATATCTCAAATTATCTATGTACCCGCCATGTTAGTCATACTTCAACACATACATTCGAGGAAAGAACAACGAACATAAACCCCATTTCAAATCCGTCTCATTCGTTGAAGGATCAACAAAAGTACTCGTCAATTGACATCCCACACAACCCGAGTATGTTGTTCCAATCAAGCTTGTATAGTCCGTATTCTGACACACGATATCATTCTCTCCTGAGGTTCCTCCTAAGACATTGCCGCATTTCGATGCACATGGTGAACCCGGTAGAGCTTTCAACGCACTCGTGGATTGTGTGAAGGATGTGATGAGGAAGAGGCTCGGAGCCAATATTGAAGACCGCATGTTGCAGATATGTTATTATTATATATTGGGGAGTAACGGGAAAGAGGAATTCGTGGCAGGTGGTGTATAAATTATTGAACCTTCGTCATTCGAATCAATCCCTTATCGGTTTCTATCTCGTCAAGGATCTTTCTTGTGTATCGTAAGGTGGAGTAATAATAAATAATAGACTGATATTTGATCTCGACCAGCAAGATCTATCTCATCCAAATATTACTGTAATATAGGAGGTAGGTATTGAAGGTTGATTGATCCTCTATTGAACCGTCATGAAGATATTAAAAAAGTAAGTATTCGTCCCACAACATTCAACCGACTCATAGACTTCATGAATAAGTTCGTGTTGCGGGAATTCGACATTCTCGTATGACTTGAAAAATTGAGGTGATAGTGGATTATGTATGTGATAAGAAATGCAGTTGTGCTTCTACTAATTGAGAAAGGTTCTCCGCAACCAGCATCACATCCACTTCCTTCCCGGTGCATCGATCACATAAGAGTCTGGCGGTTGAATAGAAGGCCAAGGTAAGGTACAAGGCACCCATGCAGACATGGTTACTGACCATATGTATGAACATGGGTATATCTTCATCTTATCATCATGATTGGAGAGCTTCGACATTTTTTCATCATTTCCCTTCTTTCCCATCACTCAATCAAGTCGTCACATTTGATGATTGGTCGAATGAAGAAAAATAATTGGTCGTATGCAGAAAAGAAAAAGCTGGGGTCCAAAGAAATTGACAGGGGAGTTCTTTCCTTGTTTGATCAAATCAGTATTTGCCGTATTCCTGATGTTCCTGATGTTCGTTCCTCAATTTGTGGCGGAATATTCAGATAGATGGCCGTTGACCTGTTGCTGTGATCATGCAATCCATTGGATGATTTGGGTGATTTGGATCTTCTCTTTGCTTTCCTTTTTCTTGAGAAAAAGGCATGGCCAACGGTAAAAAGACGGTTGAATTTGACAATGCCTCTTCTGGGGTCCGAGATTCCGAATTGAAGCATGGCTGTGTATTTATTGATGGATTGATGGATTGATGGATTGTTGTAGCAAGCAAGTACTTTGTCTACCTATCTACCTGTCTACCTATCTACCTATGTTTGGTCAGATGTTCGAAACACCAACGTTTGGTGATAAACTTGAGAGTGGCTTGCTGTATGTTATTTGCTTCCACCTTTCCAACCCACGGTGTTTGAGAAGAGTAATCGATTCGATGCTCTCATCACCACCTACCCTTTCGGAAATGTCATCACATATTCAATAATTCAGCTCGGGGGGGGGAAGAACTCCAGACCATTTTTTCTCTCAATATCGACATTTGCATTATACCCACCTTGGTATGATCCACATGATCTACGTGATTCAATTTGATCCAATCAATCTTCTTGTTGCCCAATATTCGCTTATTTCGCTTCTACCTGTTCTTCAAACTTTATTTATTTTAATTGGCTCCAGGTTAGTTTCCGGTGCGGGCCGGTTGAAGTATTGTTTAATTGTTGGTGTTGTGGATAAGATAAGATGAATCGGTAGAGGGGAAGAAGATATGGAAAGGGAATTGTAAAGGAAAGTCCACCAGTCGGCCCCCAATTTCACCTCGCTTTGAACTTTATTCCTCATCAGCCCAGTCCAGCTCAGCTTACCTGTCGCATGTTGGAATAAATCTATTGCGCCTCTCGTGATCGATCTATCCGTTCCCATTCCCGCTGTAAAACAGTCCAACAATATCTTTTTCGACCCCATAGGACATAGTAGCACAACAGCATAACAGCTCAGGATTTGTATCAAGTTGAAATTTACTTTATTATTAGTATCATGGAACGAATACAAGCCACGCAATTGTTGTAAGTATCAACCTACGTGCCCGAGGTCGTAAGTCCTCAAGATCGTCAGGTCTTTCCACTCATCCGATTCAAATGATCGAAGGCAAAATGTCACCTCGTCCGTCAAGCATACTTCGTGCTCCAATGGCGCTTATTTTCTCAATGTGAGGTGACACTGAAGCGAAGTCTTTCGCCCCCCGTAAGACTCAGTACACCCGAACCGCATTGCTTTCCTAAGGCCTCTGTCCGTTCTGTGAAACCACATACTTCCCCTCGCAAACCTTTTTCATGCCACGGCGCTACAACCAAACTCTCGGGTTCTCACCTCGGATTGTACAACACATGTACAGGCAATTAACTCCACTACCAGAACTCAATTCATCCAGTCGTATTAACCATATCGATCTAATGTAACATCAATCTTTCACCCCTAGATCGGTAATTACTTGTTTTTTATACTCCGTAGCTCTTTGGGCATGTACTACAAGGATATACACCAAATTGTCATTAGTATTTCGGCAATGTTCTTAAGCCTGTACTTATGTGGGCACATGATCTAAGCGCCGTGTGTTCTGCACTCATCATCACAGATGGGAGCAGTCCGTCTTACGCGTTTTGTGCTTCTATTTTTCATGATTAGGTAAACATTGTGAATCGATACCTTCGACAATGTCATTCAGGAGTCAACCGCTTGGGAAGGAGGCCTTTGTGCTTGAGAAACCTTATCATCACTCGCATGCCATACAGCCATGTAGGCATCACCAAAAGCATGTTAAGTTTGAAAATGGTCATTATCGCGGACTTCATTGCTCAATACATGGTTCTCATTTCCGCTTCTTGCTTTCGAGTTCTGCATGATGGTATCTACCACATGTTCCAATCAACTCTTTCCATCTTAAAGTGTATATGCTTATTACCTACTGCCTAGCCAGTAAAGACTGTAGTTGGTCCGGGTATGGTGTAATTATTTATGGTTTGGTAAATATTGATCAGAATCCCCGGGTCGGTTGCCGAGTATGCCCCTGGAAATAGCACTCCAGTGGGGTTCTTTGAGCCAGACCCAGTTACACGTAGTTGAAAACAAGACAGGTAGAGTTGAGCGCCTCCTACAGAACTTGCTACATGCAAAGCGATCACTTCTGCGCGCAGCAAATAGTCACCAGGTGCTAGTGTTGATGGAATGATGAAAGAACGTTTTCCACAGTTGGCGTTTAGGGTTTGCTGCATATGTTTGTTAGCCTCATACTTTGGTTAGGCACTTCCAAGCTAGGAAGAAGCCGAGAGATTTGACTTGGGTTAGAGAAAGGTAAAACATGCCGAACCCCACCACTGACGAGACACATCGTATCCCTCTTGGTCTACTTTAAACCACGAACCAGCGCCAGTATCGTTCGCCGCATTCGAGACCTTGGACATGTACAGAATGACTGGTCCATAATGAGCGCCTCCAATGGCTTCATTAGCACATGATCGATCTCCTGGTTGTTGATGCATCTCTACGGTCACATTCCCTCCAGCTTGTTGTATGTCAGGTTAAGCTAGGTCTTCCCGATCTAGATTGACATACCTGCCACTGAACACACCCCCGATACTCCAACTGTGCCACCGACATTGCACCTGTTCATATAGTCAGTCGGCAGAAATATCTTTAGAATGCTACAAAGAATGGTAAAAATATATACCGCAAATCAGTCGATGTTAGATCGGTGACAGGACTATTAGTAGGGGGCAAGCGAACACAGCTTCCGACTTGATCAACACCATTTATCCAAAGCTCCTGGAAGGTTGCATGGCTTCTGGCTGTTGCCACAATACTTAGCAAGACAAATGTGATATCTGAACTTCTCATGATGATTGTTGTATCGACTGCACAACCTTGATTCAAAGCGATCAATGTTCTCAAGATATATGAAGTTCCACACGTGGGAATTACCATTTTAATACCACATGCCAAGAACTACTTCTTTATTCCGTGATACTATAAAACCGTTATTAGCTTCAATATTAATTAAGTCAAGATTGCCAAGTCTGGAGTACATCAAACAAATCCGGGGAAATGTGTGGTCGATCTGTGAATTAGTTGATAACCTCATATTTGCCTGAATTACCGAACGGCAGTTGCGGTCCGGACGCTTCTGCAGCAGGAAAGGCGTGTCATCATAAGATGATTAAGTTCACCGCAATTGCTCATCTGACAGCATCATAATCATTTAAGGGGAACATGTTTCCTTCCAAATAGATGACAGGTTGAGCCAAGATCAGGAGCCAAGAATGATGAATTCGATGTCCGGAGATAGGTGCAAGTTTTTCGCTCCAATCCATTTAACGAAAGACTGGCAGTGATATCACATCAAGAAATACATTGGAGGAATTATAGAGTAGATGGAGTTTTCAGAGCTTGCTTGCCAAGAATCGTTCTCATCATCCCATCGATGACTCATCTGCGGATTCGTTAAAAGCTTCGACGGAGTGCCAAGATTGAAGAGGGAATACGCTCTCAGAATCTATTCCATTTTCGTCTCTATTCCCAATGTAAACAAACGTCATATTATCGCATCGTATTTCACCCTAAGATTCTAGATGTCCAACCAAAACCCCTTTGTTGCATATCTGAAATAACTTCCGATAAGCCTTTTGGAGGTCTAGACCTAGTATTACTACCCTCCATATCTTGATCTGACTTCTGGCTGAGATAGAGAGGATCATGCAGTCACAATACAATAGTAAACCCTAAATTGATGAGCTGAACTTATCCTTCAGACCAGTCAGTATATAAGGATTTACTTTGCGGCACTGGGATCTCATCTCTTCGTTGCCTAGATGACTACGAAACATAGAGGGTTGTGTCTGAAAGATTTTCTAGATCTAGTCTGATGTAAATCTTCCATAATGAGTAGGCGATTAGGCGGATATCATGATATCCAGGGTAGTCCGAGGTATTTGCAGACGTGCAACGATACCTTTCACTGTAGATTCGACCAATCGGAGCTATTGGATTGTCGAGTGGAGGGCACTGGAAGTTGCTTATCATTCGATTATGCTTACAATCACAAGTATGAATATAAACATGATCACTAGTACAAAAGCAGAGATCCATTGCTCTTTTACTTGCTGTCCATCAATGGGTATGTATCCTGTTACCAAACTGTATGTAGTACAAATAAAATCAGGAAAATTTCTATTCGTCTAAAATTTGTTTTATTGCTTGCATTACGGGGTTTCGCTTCATGGAAAGGAAGATACATCGGAAGTGACATAAAGTGGCTGAGTAGAAGAGGAAGAGGAAGACAGAAACGGAGTTAAAGGCTTTGACTCGTAGATTGGACTATCTTCTATACATCCTTCCAGCAAGCCAAGTCTAGACTAGACTCATGGCATGGCCATGAGTCTCTTCGACACTAAAAGATATTTCGAATCTTCACCATTGAGTATCGTAGAGAGAGGCTTCAACCACGATTTCTGCATATTGATAGAAGATCTCTAGACGGAAAAAGATGCTCAGGGTCCCGTAATCGACATTTCCATCATCCACGCCCGTTGTGCAAATTACAACGTGTCGCTCATCCATTGTACTATTTCCACCTCGGAATTTTTTAGATATTCTAAAATTGTGCTTTTTCATTATCTCATCCATTTTCTTCTTTCACGCTCTACTCGCTAATTTTCTGTACAACAGCATCTCCACTCCCCTTAACATGAACAGACGGATCACTCTCATTCCCTTTCTTAACTCGAACATTAAGAGGAGCTTCTAGCTTTTGCCAAATACCAGAAGCCTCCAGAGGACTTCTAGTTTTGTAGTATGTTTTATCCGGAACGTTTAATGGAGCTTCGATCTTTTGACCAAAGGCAAATCTTTTGAAGCCCCTTCTGACTACTTCCTCGGTATCGTTCTCCTCCATTCTCTTTGCGACCGTCTCTCTTGCCATCTTAAGTCGCGCTTCTGCTTTTGCAGCTTCTTCTTTATCGGCTGCAATAGCTTTTGCTGATTCCCTAGCTCGCTCCTTGACAATGTTGCTATACTTAGTATGCATGGGAGCCATACCCTTTGGTGCATTTTTAATGATCCAACCATTGTCTAAATCGATGTTCGTGTCAAAGCCGAGCTCGACACACTTCAACATGATAGGACGTATGTTCGGCTGTCTGACTACTGCCCATAATAAGTTGTCCAAGAGAATTCGACGAGTCAGTGTTTCGTCGACGGATTGTATGACTGCACAAGCTTCGTCGAATAACAGTCTGGCTTCTGTAACCCGCTCCTCAGTTGAAAAGATCTCGCCCATCATGCAATTGAATGCAACGGTGAGAGGATAAATGACAGCCCGCGCAACTAGCTTCTTGAGTTTATATCTCTCTAATCCGCGCCTGTCGATTCTTTCTGCGCCAAATAGGGGTGCATCCATTATCCTGTTAACAAGGCAATCCACATCCTGCTCCCTCTTCTCCACTTCACCTGGAGTCATGCCATCGTCATAGGTTCGTGCGAGTGGACCTAAAAGGAGTTTCCCTCTGACTACCGGGATGGAACGGAGCGAGTCCCAAATTCCCGTAATCGAGGTTTCTCCCACTGCAAGGTCGAGGAGTCAGTATTGCGTATCAAGGACAGAATCCGGAGTAAAGTGGGTATTAAAGCTTTCCGAGAAAGCAAAGATTATATAGGGTGAAATCGGGGAACAGAAGTAGGGGGAAAAAGTAGAAACATTGAACCTATACTTACTGTGTGTGGCATTGATGCATTCAACGAAATTTGGTCGTTTTGATATATCTGGAAATACTTGGTCGTATAGATCTTGAACCAGACCAGGGTTGTTTCCTACTATCACAACAACAGAAGAGGGATGAAGTCTGTGTTTGATGTTTTTGAAAAATTTAATTAAATCTCTTGGTCGTTCACCGTAGATCAAATAATCAATAGGGTCAGTATTGATTTTGGCCATGTGAGTTACAGGCACAACTTTGAGGTCCGAATCTTTTGGTGCTGCTCGAATCTCTACAATATCTTCCTTTTCTATAGGCTTTCCCTTTCCATGTTCACAAAATGTTGCGTTCAATTCAAGAAAATAAGATAAATCGCAGACCTTCATATCCGAGATTGGCAATCGCGCCGTTTTGTGTGCTCTTTTTTTTGGGTCAAGAGTATGAAGAGAATTGTCAAGTAGCGAAGAGACATCATCAACTAATAGATCATCTTCGTTCGGAGCAGTGTCCATCAATAAACGTTTGTACCTTAAGTTCTTAGCAGGAGGAAATGTTCCATCAGGAACAGAGTATTCCATTGAGAAAGGAAGAACCTCCATATCGACAGCTCCTACCATGGTAGTAGCAATGCCATCTTTGATCATTTGAATCTTGCCGTCCGTATCCACATATTGCCGAATATAATCGTTGTTTGATACCATCAAGGTTACTGGGTTCCTGAGTGGATTTTTTGCAGACTGAACGATACCATTGGCAATCAACGTCTGTAAACGATGTGCACCAGCAACGTGTATACGCTTTCCTCTTGGAATTGTAGAAACATCTCGTGAATGCTGGTGGTACAACAGATTTCTGGCTTGTTGAAAGTGGACAATTGAGGCTGAAGGTTTTGGCAGCGGTCCAATCCTCCAGAGGCTTTTGGTGATGAGTGACATGATGTATGTACCCGATTGGAGGTAGAGCCGTTACCTGTGAAGGCTTTGAATCTTAATAGATCTTTGGATCTTTAAATCTCTCATTGACCAAATTGATATCTCTACTCTGTGATTTTGTGTTCCTATGGTCACCCCCTGTCACTATTGCTGTCACATATCCTTAGGCATTACTGCATAAATAGCACGTGATCTCGTTCAATCTACATTGGTGACTTGATTAATTTCTTGAGGACTTGGATCTTCTTATTGAGTTTCCTTTGTTGGGCTTTCCTGGACCTTCCCGTACTTCAACATAAACATCATCATATTCTAGAGCTACATGTTGAGCTGAATATTAGGATTTAATAAAACTATAGCTACCTAAGCTAGGTACGCACGTACGAGCGTGCTAATTAACATTGCGGGGAAACGCTAATCTAGCATTCATGAATCTCCTCCATAATCAGGGACACTTTGAAGATATGAAGCAACTTGTCAAGTAGCCACCATCATTGAGATGGAAAACGTTCTTTGATATTTAGGGAAAGTGATATGAGTGATTAGCAAACACTTGAGGCTGGAAAAATTCCCAGGCAATATTACCTAAAAGGAAGAGCGTACACGGCTAATCCTTCTCTATATATGAGATTACTCATGCAGGCTAGCTTGTCTATTTACCCTTCTCAGATTCCGATATTGAAGCGCTTTAAAGCTTGGCTGGAAACGATTGAAAACCTTCCGATCCCCTGTCAATTGCTCAGCCTTTGCTCAGCTTTCGCAATTCCACACATGCAAGGAACTCGGGTAGCTTATTAAGGTTGGAGTCGGAATGGGGAAGCATAACCTGGTTATTGTCCATTATAATTCTTCCACTCCACGCCACCATTTCGGACTGCTGTTACCCATCATCTTGACGGGACCGAACACAATACAGACATTCATTGTAGTCCTGTGTGGGTAGTACTACGCACGAGTTTACGAGGTGGATGGATAGTCAAACAAGCATGGATAAATGAATGATGGTAGGCTATGGACAAGGCAGTGATTTGATTACCATAAACCAACAGTTGGTTTCTGCATATCCGGACCTTCATCACCAACAATTGGTTTTATACCTATCTTTCATTCATCATCAACCATTTTGCCTATTCACATTTCAAGGGTTTTTATCCAATTAGCAATCATCTAACAACGGTTCCGAATAAAAGCCTCAAGCATCATTCGGAGCATAGATAGATAAGCTTTAGTCTTTGGACATCTCCAAGACACATGATGAATACTCCCGTTTATTGTTACACAGGTGATGGAGTGTGGGAGTGCAAAGCTAATGGTTCATCCGTTTATCCCTGTTAGAAAACTCCTGCAGGACATAAACAAATTACGTTATTGGGTCGCCACGGATATAGGTTTGCCCCTCATCCTCCAAAGAGAAGAGTTGGGGCATATGTTGAGCACCGACGGCACGGTACCTTATACATTCTCCCTCATATATGGCAAGTCGTATGGATGAGAGGTAACACAGAAAGCTCGAATCTTGATTGATTTCTGTGAAGAATCACGGATTCTCTTACAAAGCGGCTATTCTCGCGCTCGATAAGCCCACAGGACTTCTTCGGATCATTTCGTTAATATCTCTATCTTTCGAGGTGCTGCAGTCTTTACAATATGTTTGTTTCATAAATATCTTTATCAGCGGAGCCTTTCATGATAAACATTACACCTCCACGTTACCGAGTCTGATTGACTCGTGCGACAAACACGCAAGCTATACAATACTAGAAAGTCTAACGTAAGGCTCGATATTGATAATTATCCTACTGATGCTTTCAAAGCTTCACTTGAGAGCTTCATAATCGTCACTTACGGTCACCATCTCTCCAACCATGTTTCTAATATCGTTTGGACTACTCAGTCTTGTCAACAATATCGCGCTCGCGTTAATGGTTACACCGGATTCACCATGCATGTCTTTATGTAGTGATGGTCAGGGCTCGGATAGTATTGATGGAAGTGAAATTGTCTGCCAAAATGAACATTTCATAACCACTACAGCTGGCCAAAAATTGAAATCATGCCTCTCTTGCTTGCAGTTGAGCACTGCAGCTGGTAACGACCAAAATGATCAACACTGCTTTATGTGTGAGTTTGGTTTTGTCATGACTTTTCGAAAGTCACTTGTGTACTAACGCCCGGTAGATAATATTCGTTATACTTTGGCATCATGCCTATATGGATTTGCCAATGCTACAGATACGATAGCGACACCGTGCTCTACCTCTAAAGCTTGTGGCCCATTCCAACTAGCAATTGAAGATGGAAACTTCATCACCAAAAATGAAACAGCTTATGGATATTGCTCGGCAAACTACAATTCTATTTTGAGTGGCGGCACCTCCGCATGTAAAAGTTGTCTTCAATCTGGCAACACAGAATCCTATCTCTCAAATTGTGAGTTCTTTTCCTTGCGTTATGACCACCAAATACTAATTGACCTAGTCCTGATAGCTCTCCAAGCAGGATGTCACCAACAACCCCCCGACGGAACTATCGTTGGTCTCAATGCCTCCGTCTTCTCTCAATATGCCATCACCGAAACATCCCCTGGACAAAGCTACAACACCACCATTCCCAGTACCACCGCATCCGGAAAAGGTCTATCCAAGCACACAATCATTGGGGTATCTGTAGGTCTTGGCATTCTTCTCCTCATTACCCTTTTCATAATTTTCACCCTATGGCGTAATTATATTGCCTTAAAACGTGGGCGCGAACGGCATACTCCTTTGGATGAGAGATATGGCGCTTTCAATATCACTGCGCCTAACGAAGGTGCATTCGGAAACCCACAAACGCGATCCAAAACCATCACCCTAGCTGCACCTCCACCAGCTAGAAAACATAATAATACAAATATCACACCGCCGTTCAATCTCTCAAAGTACCCAAGCGACGATGAAAGTTTGCATAAACACGATACGATTATTCTTCCAGCTCATCACGCTTACTATTCCCCTTCAATACCTCATTCAAATCCATATACGAGAACAGAAGATACGGTGCCAATAATGCTTCACGATGAATCCTCCTCACCGTATTCGTATCCTCATACTTCCAACACACAAACACCTATTTCTGATCCTCCGAGAACTTTCTCACCGCCAGCACAAAATTCGGCGCGGATGTCGGAGAATAATGACGGTGCAAGTTTTTATAACCGGGAAAAAGCTCAAGATAAGAGGATCGTAAGGAATGTAGACAGAGACAGGGATGTGAGTATGAATTCGGATGTAACGATGAGTTACGCGAGAGCCGCTATCGATGGCACGCAGAACAGTGGAATTAGTGCTTCCTCTCTTTCTCCGAGCGCACGAGACATTGAAACAAGGCTAAATAGTGGAGAAGAGGGAATGAAAAGTCCCCTCGTAGGGGAAGATATTGGAGATATGGAGGAGAGAGGTAGGGAGAAGGAAAGGCAAAGGAAGAAGAAAAGAGTACCGAAGAGGATGTCGGTTATTAACGACCAGGATCAGAATCATGGCCAAGATCAATGGCCTGGAGAATTCTAAAGAGTCGACAGTGGATGAGATATGTAATGATTACATGATACCCGGTCTTTCGTCCTGCCATCACTATCGACATTTTCTTAATATCTAATTTCTTGAACGTGTATGTGTTTTTGACTACCTCGCTACTGGTAGCTGGGAAAAGCGGGATTGATATCAGCTGGCTTGGTATCTGTTTCCTTGCTTCGGACCTAGGCTTAGGGGTGGTGATAGGTGTTTAGGATATTGGAATCCGTTTGGTAGATCAACTATACATAATTATACCAAATCAATTCAAATCGCCAAGATTATCAGAAAAGCATGACTGAGAATGCACTCCATTTTTGGTATCTACTCCCTACTATCTACACAACGCCCTTCACCTCACCTAACCCAACCTAATACTCAACTCCCTAAGTTTCAATAAATAACTCAGATTCAGATGTACAATATTAGATACTCAATATTCTCAAACTAATGATCTATTCCCGGCACCAAACACCCCAGCTACAAGCTAGAATTTTTCTCTTTCCCTTTTTCCCTTCTCAGCGTGTTCGCGGGGAATTCTGAGTTGATCATAACTCCTATCAAAAGTGCACAAGTCAGATAGGCGAATTCAAAAGGTAAGCGGTTTCTTTGATATCGCATAGTACATCATATACCCGTAGCATATAATACTCACCACCTCACTAGAAGATCCCCACGCTTCACTCCCTAAAACTTTCTAAAATTATATTTCAAAAGTATATGTATAAATACCTACAGATATATAAACTATAAATTCAAAACAATTGTCCCCCTCCGCTATTGATCCTCCTCCAATATTCTCCTCTCTTCACTCTTTACTCTTTACTCTTCACTTTTCACTCTTATCCTTTATTTTTTTATTAAATTTTCACTCTTTATCCTTCATTCTTCACCTTTCACCCTATCCATCTCTTCTCAAACTCAAAGCTATCTACCTCAGACTCCCAATTCCAGACTCCTTATAATCCAAACTCCTCATAATACCAACAGTCAACAACCAACAACCTCCGAAAGCAAACCTCAAGAGATCCACACCCATAACTCTCACTACACTAACACCACATACACTAAAAGACCTTACCTACATACCAAAAGACAATTTACTCACACTCATCACCTCATTAAACTTACCGAACAAAGTACAAACACATGCCCAGGACAAGTCGCTATAGTAGTACACTCATTTACATTTATTTATACATTCCGACATATTTATAACATCTCCCATCTCCCATCTCCCATCTATATGTACCTAAGTAGGTATTTAATTATAAAAATTCCCTTTCAGGACATACCCATTCTCCAACTGGCTCGTATAACAATCCATGGATACAAATGACAAAAATTCATGCAAAATCGCAATATAATAGGTAGCTAGAATTAGCGACAATAATTACAACGACAGCAATAAGGAGTAGCGACAATAATAATCACAATGCAGCCACAACGACAATACTTTGCAAACAATGGCAATGATTGAGACGTGCAACAAAACTTTTGTATAACGAAAGAAAGGGGGTGTGGTAATGACATAATTTGGCACAAAGAAATTTAAGGGTTTAGTTACCTCATATTGGCGACTTTTAGGTTTCTTCTGACTTGCGATTTTATTTGGCTGTTAGGTGCACGATATATGTAACTATATTGATATTGATAAAAGAGCGTAGGTACGACTCTTCACATTATAGCAACTCCGAGATTCTGAACCTTGTCCCGGAGACAGAACACACAGGGGGGCGTTATAGCCTGTCGAGAAAGGATAGTTTACAAGTGCAGACTTTTAGACCTTGCTATTTAACGTTGGTGGCTTAACCACTAAAAGTCGTGGTACGAAGTCTATTTCAGCCCTGTGGAGAAAGACATGCAACATAGGATTCTGTTCTGTATCACGGGATTGGGATCTTCGGGATTGATCTGTGGTGATGAAGAAAGATG
Source organism: Botrytis hyacinthi (assembly GCA_004786245.1). Taxonomy (NCBI): domain Eukaryota; kingdom Fungi; phylum Ascomycota; class Leotiomycetes; order Helotiales; family Sclerotiniaceae; genus Botrytis; species Botrytis hyacinthi. The sequence goes on along the minus strand of PQXK01000077.1, from coordinate 17,166 downwards.
TGGAGAGATATCTGATAGAAGAAGATATGGGTTTTACTCAAAGTACCTTTGTCGGTTGAGAACGCACTTGCAAGATGTCCTACTTTCCTGATGATCCTGTTCTGTAGAGTATTGGCACCTCAGGTGTTTGTCCTACATAACACCAGCACTAGACAATGAACATTTTACGCATGCATATATGGATAACACAACGGCCAGGATTTCTCGAATAAATCTCTACACTAGCTCCATCAAGGACTTCCTTGGCACATAGTCAGCAACAAACATGATGCCTTAGTACCACATCAAAGTAATCTCCAAATCAACGTAACATCCACCAAATATAAGCATCGAAAGAACGTTCCATCATAAATGAGCTTTATCCAAGCTACACAGACACAGACACAGACACAGACACAGCCACATCGAAAGATTCAACTGCAACTCACTCGGCACGACCGAATTGTCGGAGATGCAAGACGTGAGGACATATACCTGGTCCCAAATTCTTGGTATCATATGTCTGCCTTTACTCTTTCGTCTGACATAAGCCACCGACCAACCCATAAAGCTGGTTCAGATACTCCACATCTCGACTGACGCTTTGCCAACCGTCTGGATTGCATGGGAGCGGGGATTATTCTCGAACTCGTGGGTCAGATGGCGCTAGCTTATTCGGGTGTATTCCGATCACAAAATGTCTAGACTCTTTATCGGATAGAGCGGACAATGGAAGAGACATCGATTCCGAGATATGTACACTTGCATTCGTTCCTTCGTTTCCGAAGAGCTTATATGATGAACAACTTGTCCCAATATAAGCTCCCGACGATGCCGGATACCAGTATCCTTCACATGAGCATTCCATCTCTATCCCATCGGAACATATCGTGCCGTCGCTTTCCACACCCACTATAACAATACCAGCACGCTCAAAATTGTGAATCCCCCCTGCGAAAGAAACGATAAATGTCCGGAGACCGTAAGCGGAATCTCACATATTTCCTCGCCGAGGTGAGTTCAGCCTTATGGAATTCCGGCGTGCTGATTGATGGATCTTCATAATCGGTAAGATAAGTAGATTATGCAATGGAACTAGGGCGCAGGTGGGTTGGTGTGTCAGGTACGCTTGTCAGCGAGATGCTTTTACGATGGAGATGGATGGATGTACTACCGGTCGAAATCGGGGGGTAGGGAGTAGAGAGCGAGGGAGGGAAATATAGAGAGTGAGCATGTGATCGGAAAATAGATTTCCTTTTCCCGGTATCCGATCGGGAGGAAGACTTCCTTAATTCCCGATGGGATTCATTTTATTTGTTTGAGACATGGGAGATTTTGATGTGCGTACTCTGTAGTCCGGTTGTCTGAGTGGGGGATCATTATTTCAATGAATGATCATCACATGATACATGATATTATTACAATATCCACATAACAAACAGCTAAGCCATGCCGAGTCCAGTGCGCTTCTCTCCACAAAAGCAAACAAGCAAATCAATTCCCAAATTTATTAAATATATTCACACCAGCCAACTTCTGATACTTGGACGAAGGCAGGTAGTATCAGCAGTGAGCACGCACCGCAAAATGCAGATCATCACCAACACCAATTTCAAACAACAACAACAACAACAACACACGACCAAAGCTTTTACCCTCCTGCTTTTGCATTCACCCCCCCCCCAGACACATGAAAGATGCCCCAATTCAATTGCAAATACCCACTCGCTCCTCCATCACCAACTTCTCACGTCCCCAACCACCATCCACCCTCTTCACCGTGCGGTGTGTATATGTGTATGAGTGTGTGTATGCCCCCAAGCCAATAAAACCATGATTGCAACCCCCCATTCCTCACCGACTACAAGCCACACACGCGCATGCCCATCCATCACGACCCTCCAATAAAACTTTACCCCACCTACACACCTGTAAACTTCATGCACGCACTTTCCGCGTAGGCCAACCAACCAACCCCTCCAACTCCTTGCCCCTCTCACCGTATCGACCGAACATCGACTTTTGCCCACCCAGATGCACATATGTATGTATGTACATACACCCACTCACTCCATTTACCTACATGAAAGCGAACATATAGGCGATATTCAGACGATATAGGCACGTTGAATAGACGGTGTGTTTGAACCTACTGTTGACTAACAAAGTTTCCTCCCGTCTCCCGTTCACCGGTACTTGGAGGTGAATATTAGTTGTCTGGATTGCAGTACATTACATACAGTAAGTATTACAATGTAATGCGCATGCACGTGTTGGCCAACACATGTACTCTGCAATTTATCTGATTCCATCCACCTATCCATCGATCATGCACCAAGTACGGCAGCAGATGTGATTTGTTCAATCAAATCATGCTTGACCGATTACCATTTTTGCTTGCGTGCGCATATTGAGACGCTCACTCAACGTGTTTTTTTCTTCTCGAATAAGTTGTGATGTGAGATTTACGTCGAGTGTATACTAGGTATCGAGTAGCTCGAATGGAATATACCTGATATGGTTATCCGGATCATGTGACGATGTGATGATGTTCGAGGCGTTCTAAAGTTACCTACCTACCTAGTAGGTATACAATGTACATCTCCATGAAATGAAATACAGACCAATGAATGAATAGATAAACAAAATAATAATCTCTCCATATTTAGATACCTATGTCTACTCTCTAGAACAATATCTAAAATGCATCTACATCTCCATCTCCATCTCCATCTTCATCTCCATCTTCATCTCCCAACCCCTCACATACAAATTCCAGACATGCAAAAGTAAAATCCATCAAAATCCATCAAAATCCATCACCCATCGCCCATCGCCCATCGCCCCGCCTCTCAATTCATTCCCATCCATCCATCTATGTCCATCTCATCTCCATTCAACAGATCCCATGATTCCCATTCCCCTCCCCCATTCATGCCAATCCAATTGCCCAAGCAACTTTACCTACCAAGCGAGTCCTCTCATCCCCGTAGGAAAGAAACCTCGTACTCGTACTTGCCCTTCTCAGACGAAAGAAAATCTTGTCAATTCGAGGAATTGATTATCCGCGGGAAGAGCGCACACGACTCCGGATTCGCAGGTCAGGTTGGGGTAGATATTCCTGGTAGGACCGTGCCTATCGTATATACCGTATAGTATAGTACCGGTCTGTTTGTCTATCACGTTGTATTATCTTAGATTGTATTATATTATCTTAGATTGTATTATATTGTATTATATTGCATTGTTCCTGATGATCCGAATGCGAGACGAGGAATGCAGATTGCGAATTGCGGAGAGGAGAGGAGAGCTGGCTAAATCTACAATGTCTTCTATTCTACCCAATATTCTACTCGATGAAATACTAAACGATTCCGGAAGATGAAAGAAAGACTCCGGTCTGGTCGGGTCTTGATCTTGATCTTGAATCGAATATCTAGAATGATTCAAATCTAGATGCGCCGTTTTGATATTCTGATGTTCCGATATCTGGATTCATAACTACCATAATAATGATAATAACAATAATAATAATAATAATAAAAATAATAAAAACAATAAATAATCCAGATAAATACTCTCTCAATGTCTTACCAAACACTAGGGAACCAAACATCCGTCCCTAAAGTCTAAACATCACATCCATCTAGAACTCCAAACCCCGTTCTAGAGTTTTGAAGAAGAAAAAAGGAAAGGCCTCCGGTCATTATTCATTGTTCACTGTTTACTAATAATAGGATTCCTACCTAGGTGCTTACTCAATGATGATGATGATGAATACCGGTCGGTACCCAATCCAAAAACGATGACAACATCGCACTCTCTCGTCCCAAGAAAACTTGAAAAAGTTGCCTCTTGAGCCAGAAGGAAGTTGCATTTGCATTTGCGCAAAAAAAAAAAAGAAAGGAAAAAAAAAGGATGACTAGCTATAGATAGGTAAGGTAAGGTAGGTAATCAATCTAATCTAGCCTTTCGATCTTCTCCCAGACTACATACAGAGCAATCTAGATCCGAGATTCGAGATTCGAGATAGATATTCTTCTAGTAGGAATCTCTACCTCTATCTCTGTCTCGGGATCTCAACAAAGAAAGAAAATGACCATAAAAATCCATCAGAACTTACTGAAAAATACCTAGGAATAGATATCAATGACTACCCCTCCCGAGGTCTTTCTTGTATCGATCGATTTGGAATAGATTTTGTAAACTCCCCCCCTCATATGCCATCGATATGTACTCGAGTAATCATATTTGTCTATCCCATCCCATTCCATCACATCATATGCTACCCAAATTGAGATTCCAATTCCAATTCCAATTCCATACCTACTGGTACCTAGATACCTAGATTATATCCATCCCATTTAACTAACCATCAAGATCACGAGCACCCTCTCATCCAATTACATACAACAACAACAACAACTACTACAACAACAATAACAATAACAACAACAACCACCGCAAATATCCGCATCGATTTTTTGGAAAGATGCACAAGATACACATACATACATCACAATGAAGATTTACATACATACATACATATGTACACAAAACGCTGACGATAAGTCCCTACGAATCCTCCATCTCCATCCCACCATGCCATGCCATGCCATGCCATGCTATGCTATCCCCATCCCCATCCCCATCCACCATTACGAATACACACACATCCACGGATACCTCAACTCCCGTTTCCGTCCCCATCCCGGACAGAAACCACATCCTCACTCCGCCCCAATGATCCATCATCCATCATCCATCCATCCATCCATCCATCCCATTATCTATCCATCCATCCCCATTCACACAAACCCAAAAAATTAAACGAGCAAAGCCACTAATCAGATAGATAGATAGATACCTACCAGTACCTACTAGGGAGATGAAGGAGAAACCTAACTTTCATTTGCCTTGCCCTGCCTTGTCTTGACCTCACTGACTAACATACATTATGATACATAACCAAACCTGATGATTCATGCCTGCATATACCACCCACCCACCTTTACCTACCGAGTTGACAACAAAACAATCGCTGTGACAACAATCCAATCCATCTGCGGGACGTAAGAGAAGAAAAAAAAGTTAAGGCGGTATTTTTGGGGGGTTGGTTAGTGAATGTGTTGTGTTGTATTGTTTTGTATGGAAGAAATATGAGTCATTTTGTAAGGCATTCATTCATATTATATTCACAATTGATCAAATGCAAGAAATCATAATCATTTTTTGGAAAGAAGAAGAAGAAGGATTTGTTTGTATGTTTTTTGATATTGATTGATCATTGCTATGCTACTAATCTTTTTGTATGTATTCCTATCCTAGATTGCTCAACCATATCATAAAAATTGGGAGTAATCTAATCCATCCATCCATCCACCGATCGTCATCTCTTATCGCAAATCCCGATAACTTAAAAAAATTATCCCGTCTCCAAACACATCTGAATGTGATTGTGAAATTCTCCCTTTAACTCCTAATGTCCCCGCATGAGTGGTGTGAATATCCATTCTGAATCCTATATCCTATTCCTTCCTCCATCCGATCATAAGTAAAAGTAACCGCGTGGTTCTTTCTGTATCGTGCCCATGAAAAAAAACCCCCCATGATGTGCTCAAGAAACTCCAAAATGCCCGCTCAAAATGTTTCGCTCAAATTCGCTCAAATCCTATTCCCATTATATGTTTGTAATATACAATCCGTAACTCGTAGACAATCTCAAGAAGCAGAGGCGTTTAATAAACGCTAATAGCACTTATTAAACCCGGGGATTGTCGAGGAGGTAAATAGAAACCTTCGTCGAAGAAAGTTTGTTGTTCGGATTGTGGTATCGATGAGGAGGGTGTGGACTTGCTGTAATAGGGTGTTGTAGCGATTTGTTGTCTTTCCGAGAAAGTTGGGATGGTATCAGATGGGGGAGAAGGTGGCATTGATTCATCTTCCGAAGAATCGGAATCGTGGTCAAGTTCTGGTGGAGATGATGCAGCGTGATGTGATTTGGTGAGGTGAAGTTGAAGACTTGAGTAATCTTCCTCGCCATCATCTTCAAAGCTCTCTTCTTCTTCCTCAATTTCTCTTGATGAGACAGTGATTGGTGTGTGAATGTTGCTTGAGTAGACGCGGGTCAATGAAGTCATGGTAGGTTCTTCCAATTCTTCATCTGAATCGAAATCGCTGTCTGAATCTGAGGAGTCGTCGTTATCGAGGTCGGATGTTTCCCAATCTTCTTCTTCCTCGACAACTTCTTCGACCACGGCATCGGCCCATTGAATGTGTTTTGGTTCTTCTTGCTTGGTCGCCTTTCGGACGGATTGGTTGAACCAGCTTTCTTGCTCTTGCTCAGCTTCGGCAAGCTCAAGCATTAATGAATCGAGAAGGTTTGCATGTCCGACAAGAAGACGAAGGTCGTGATCTGCTCGGGAAGCTTCGAAAGAAAGCTTTCCTCGAGCAGTGTGAGCAAGGTAGTAAGTTTGAGTAATCGACATCTTCTTTCTCTTCAATGGTGATAATGGTGATTGTGATTGAGGTGTGTGGGAGGAAAGGGGACTTCTGGAAATGTTTGACATTTTGTATTAAATTATGCTGCAATGCTGCAATATATTGAATGACTCAAGGCAACGCTTGTTAAAAAAATTTAGACGAAAAGCCGAGGGTGAATGACTGATATGTTGATAAGTGATAGCCGGGATATGATGGTAACACTTTGAGATTGGATATTGAATATTAAATATTGAATATTAAATATTGAATATTGTATGAGGAAGTATTCTTAAAGAAGTGCGTGGTGTTATTCGAAGATGGAAATAACTTGAATGGATTCTTATAGACTTGACTTGACTTGACTTGAATTGTGTATGATTGATGAGGATGATATGAAGGAATTATAAATGATCATGAGGAGGAACTCGGACAGTCTTTGTATCTTTTTGAAAATCGTCGTAAATGGCCATGAACCCCCATTAAGCACGTTAAGCACAATTGAGGGCTGATTCATAAGACCGCGATCCGGACAAAACGGAGTTGTGGATTTTCTGGATGGGTCATCACCATTAAACCCTTTAACCCCATGCGCTAGTCAGTGCTTGGCGAGTGAGACTAATCTTATCCGGGTAATGCTTTCGCAGTCTTTCTTTATTCGTTGATTAGTCTTCGTACTTTTTTCGTACTTTTTTCGTATGCGTATAAAGTCCGCAGCGGTATGATTTTCAGCCCGATGGATGGAACGGAATTAACAAATGATTTGGGCTGGGGTTATTAGTCAGTGTGGTTTAAGTTTGTATGGGTTTCAAAGAGGGTTTGATTGATTGCTTAGAAAGTCAAAACAATAAGTGATAATAAGCATAAAGGAAATTCAATTCCATTCGATTCACTCACACGACGAAAGAGGAAATCAGTCATAGGTCCGGTTTGACTGAATTGGTACACTCCAGTGTCCAGACTGGAGGCATTACTAAAATGATTGATTGATTGATTGATTGATTGACTGACTGACTGACTGACTGACTGATTGATTCATTCATTCATTCATTCATTCATTTACTAATCCAACAACTAACTCCGAATCTTATTTCCAAGACACACTTTGAATGAATTAGACTTGGACTTGGACTTTGATAATGGAGAGATTCCGCCCAGAGAAAGGACAATATGAGTGAGAGATGAAGTTGGAAAAGATCGCATGGGCCAAGATGCCGAGTAATGAAAGGGAGTAATAAGTAGTACTGTAGTAGGCATCTATCTAATCTGATCAATGAATCAATGAATCAATGAATTAATGAATCATAATCATATTAAATCAAATTATTGGTTCGGTGATCATGATTATGATTACTACTATCGGTACTCGGTACATACAATCATACATACACTCACTCGCCCTCTTTCCCTCTCTCCCTCTCTCCCTCTCTCCGGTTTAATTCCAAGATATCTCCATCCCCACGATTCTCTTTGCTCTCGTTCCTGATGACAAACTCACCTATCATCAACTCCTTGGCTCCTTGGTGACATGGACCTTCGCCTTGGTGACATGGAAGTCATTTTAAAAGGATGATGCACTTTCTAATCAGCGTTTCTTCTCTCTTCTATTTGTTATCTCGGGTTACAAAGCAACACATGGCATCATTTCTCCACGAATGTGAAAAGTCTTTCAAGATGGCATCTCCAGAACGCATGCATCAGATTGACACCCCTCTCCCATAATCAATAAAAATAAGAAATAAATAAATCAAACAAAACAAAACATAACATAACATAACATAACATAACATAACATAACAAGATAATACCTATAATCATCATCACTTGTATCCTCCATCAATGCATCCCACACATGTACACCTGATAACGACGACGACCTACATCTACACCTACCACCTCTTCCCAATGTCTTGCGCGTGATATCTCATCTCCACGACCAAAGAAACCTTAATCATTGCCCATCCATTTCCCTACCCGGTGTCCAGAACACATGTACAGATTCTACAGAAGGATGTATCAAGTTACTATCAACCCCAAATGCCCCATAATCCGTTGGTCTGATCCCACCCTCAACCAATTTCTTCCCAAACGTGTCCACGACTCACGAGACTGCCACGAATGCGAATCCGAGCCTCCAACATTTATTAGCTGGCAGCCTGAACCATCTTATTACTCATCAACATCATACGCTGACCTGCCTCCAGCCTCCTTACCTACGCAAGTCAATGTGGAAAGTACGCTGTTTGTAAATCATCACAGGAAGAAAAAAAGGTAATCATCTACATCTACATCCATCTACATGGGTAGTTATATGCATATATGCAGCAATGAGAGAAGGTAATGAATAAATGATGATTAAAAAAATTAAAAAAATTAAAAAAATTATAAAAGAATAATTAGTTATGAAGATATGAAAAATGATAATAAAAGACACACACACACACACACACACACACGTATCCCTGGCCATCCATCCATCGTTCATCAGGCAGCCCACAAATTCACAAATCCCATCCCAGCTCCCAGATCTCCGCCTTTCTGCACCACAGCTGCACCTCACCACTTCACAAGGCTTGGATATCTTGGATGCGCTCTTCCCCTTGGCCCATCCGTGTGTACTCGCATTCGCGGATCCTCTCTTGGGAATGGTACTCGAGTAGGGAGTTGGACCGTGGTTCACCGACAGACACCGAGTTTCCCTGCCCACACAACTTCGTGCATACATACATACATGCGTAGTCATCGACTTCAAACATCCATTCGACTCACTCCATATAGGTACAGAAAAACGGTATGCATACAATTTAATAATACGAAACGACTAGCTGGGGCCATGAGTTGATCCATGATGTTTCTTACAGACTACAGTATCGGAGACAAAAATCAAAATCAAAATCAGAGTCAGAATCGGAATCAATTTATTTTCCGACTTCTGAAATGCTCTCAATATGTCCTGCATATTCGACTACCTCCTACGATGATCCGTGACTCCCTAGGTATCTCGGGGTTTGGTTTGCATAATGTAGATGATATAGATGAGATGATGGCTCCCCGCAAGTTGCAACCGCCGTATCAATTACTCCGTACTACCTGGTAGAAGTTCGTTTGATCAATTGATGCTTTGATATGCTCTCATGTAAGTCACATGGGCGGATAATGCGGTGCATATGGAAATCCCACCTAGTATCAACAACATCCGCCCGAAACCTTGATGTTAATCACCGCCCTAACAGAAGCTCCACAATGATAAAGCTTTTTTTTTCTCTTTCTTTCTTTCTTTCTTTTCTTCACGCGCTAGATTATTTAGCATTTGGTAGTTGATTACTTTGTTCCCTTGAAATTTCATCATGATATCTTCAACTTTTCACTATCACGGGTCGGTCCCATAAAACTTCAACTTTTATTCTCCGAGAGCAAAAAAGAGTCTAACACTCGTTCGCACACCATACGCATGGACATCATTCCAATCTATTCTATTGACCGCCGAACAGTCATAGAAATGTAGAAATCTTCCAGTATCAAATCCATTACGGAGATTTTATATCCACCACATCCGACAATTCGTCTACTCTCTACTCTCTACTCTCTACTCTCTACTCTCTACTCTCTACTCTCTACTCTCTACTCTCTACTCTCTACTCTCTACTCTCTACTCTCTGCTCTCTTCTCCTCTGGTGCGATGTACGTACGATACACAAAGACTCATATTGGTGATGTGACTCGGGTTCTTTAAACTTCATGCATACCTCAATTAGGCAATCATACTCATTTTAATTCCCCAGCATTTGGAACCCTGGGTTCGACTAATAAGCTAAGCTAAGCCTTTATCATCACACCGGGACCTATCATCCCAGGTATCACTCTCATTCCACTCTCATTATGAGTCTTCTCCCAATGCCAAACGGGCGCATTTCTTTAATTCCTGTTCCCGACACGGCCTTTACCAAAGCTCCGTTAACCTTAATTCCATCCCTCGCATTGCGATTAGCGTGCCTGGGTCGATCATTATGTCAGAAAAGATGATTTATACGGCCGCATTTATCAGCGGAGATTTTGGGTGACTCGACGGAGATAAATGAGACGAGGTGATTGGTTGGAACACGAGGGGTTCATGAATGATGAATAATGAATGTTGACTCTTTGATGGGATTGATAATCGCATTTTTCGTGGTGAACGTCTTTCTTTGTTATGGATGCATTTGGGAATCATGAAGCTGCTTATCTACCTACTAGCTACCTACTCTACTGTATGCATCCTTTCCGCGTTCAAAAGTCGATTTGTATGGGGGATAAAGTATGATTCATAGTTGTCTCACATGAACACGTCTTTGAGAAGCATCTCGTTGTTAAGCCTTATCCCCAACAACCTACTCCAGTACGTACCTCGCTACCGAACCCAGCAGTAAGTACCCCTCCCTCTTCACCCCTTGAGTCCTCGTGGTCTATCTCATGGGATGGATCTATCATACTTGTTTCATCCCTCTTCATTCATTTCAACGCCATCCCAACCCTCAAGCGAAGCCACAGCGCACCCAATTACCTCATTGAGCCAACCCAACTCACTCAGCCTCGCTATCTTACGTCTCGCTAGCACCTTTCTCTCTCTGTCTCCGTTTCATCTCGCACAAGCCTCCCTCAGCCTTATCATTCCATCATACGTCAGACCAGACATAAGAATTATACCAGTGAAAAATTGTGTACCTGAACTAATCCTTTCTGGGATGCTAATAAATCTGTCTATCTTTTCGTATCACATCCAATTACGGTTCGCTTCTCGCTCTCGTAACAAAGGGTGTTTGCTATACGAGTAGTCAAATATGAAAGAAAGTATTGTAGGCTATAGGAGAAGCAAGGTTAATAATAATTAACGCTTGGATACCTTCCTACTACGTACCACCGGTATCAATAATTCACTGCCCATATTTATGGATTTGATTCTCGGATACGATTATGATATGACGGTTCGTATAACCGTATCTACGTATCTCTATCCCAAAAATACAGAAATGAAAAGTAATGTGATTTTATATGATGGGATGAACTCTAATGATAAGTTTTTAAAGGGTTCAGGGAGTATCCCATCCGTATTTTGACACATTTTTGAATGATTGATCGGCTGGCAATTATTTCTCTATGGTTTTCACATTTCTTGTCTTTGGTTGACGAAAGGTTTTTCTTGTGACGGCGGTGCTGCGATTACGAGAGATCGTCCGGGTCTACGGATTTTTGTTCGGGCCGAGGAGGACTTGGAATTGGAATTGGAATTGGAATTGGAATTGGAATTGGAATTGGAATTGGAATTGGAATTGGAATTGGAATTGGAATCGGAGTTGGAATTGGAATCGGAATTGGAATTGGAATTGGTTTTGATGGTTCGGAAATATATGGGGATTGTTTTGTTTTGTTTTGTTTTATTAGAGCTTTTGCAATTGGACTGCGGGATGTTTGATTGGGTTGTGAAGTTTGTTGTAGGGATATACTTCTTCTTGTTGTTGTTACTTCGTAGGTCTTTTGGATATGAACAGGCATTTGTAAGTCACATGTTTGGTCTAGGGGATGGTGCTGTGTTCGACGATAGAGGCACATCAAATGCCAACGTATATCTTCCCCGCGAATAATCTACATGCGAACCTTGTGTTGTGAGTTCAAAAAGTGCAATCTAATAAGTTTCTCCTATTCTCGCCCTAATCTCAACAGAAATATCGTATCTACTTCTTGTTCCTTCTTGGCGCAAGACAGAAGTATACCGGTACGTACTCATAAACGTGAGCACACAGTCTATCCATCGACACAAGCCCCAGCAAAACAATTCGGCACTTCATCAACACAAGCAATCCATCCCGGCAATCTCTCTCCTTCGTATTATCTAATATCGATCCACTCGCACAGCCTTGGGGTCTCCTTAAAATTAATCCTGATGATCCAGTCACACGGTACGGTATGATTCCTCTTCCCCAAGCCCTGGATAATAGCACAGCCTCCTCAACCCTCTCATTCTTCATATAAAAGCAGGGTGTTCTGGATATCCAGCACAGACAAATTTCACATTTCATACCTATTCACATTCAAGCCGCAGAGACTGAGAGAGAAAGAAACTTTCAACGGGTCCGGCATTTACTATTAACTTGACCCTTCTTTTTGGAATCCTGGTCCTGATCCTGATCCTTGAAGTCGAGGGATGGCAGGGGATGGAAAGGGAAGAGCGATTAAAGTTGTAGAAAGAATTTACAAATCCCTCATTTATTTCCATTTTAATTTTGATTCTTATTTCTAAAAAGACACATCCATCCATCTACGGAGTACTTTTCTCGGTCCGTACCATTACAGACTTACCGCATTTCATTTCATTGTATATTATCATATCTTATAGCACATCACATCACATCACATCACATCCATTCCTACAACACCCGATCTCACACATTCCACTTCTCCTGCAAGTAGCAAGTCGCAAGTTGCATGCATGTAGGCATCCAAATCTCCAATTTTTTCCTTCGAGGTTTGTGCTCTTTCTTTCCATGCATCCATGCCCCTCCCTTCTCCACTCTTCTTGGGTCAGAAATAAAATCCGAAAAATCCGTAGAATGTTCGGATCGGAATCGGATGATGGAGGGGTTTCCACGTGTCGGTCGGATTTAAATCGTAAGTGTGAATCCTTTGCTTCGGGATTTAATTTTTGGAGTGGGGAACGCCTGGTAATTGATCGAAGGGAGGATGGGATGATGGATTCGTAAATCCGTCCGTGCCGCATCGGGGATTTGGGTTGGGGTTGGGAGTTGGAAGGTTCATGGGTTTGGTGGTTGCGTTGGGCTCCGGTGCTCCTTTGGGGATTGTTGTTCGCGAAAGGGAATTTTTATTTTTTTCATTTTTTGTGTTTTTGATTTTTGGGGTTTGAGGGACAGGGGTGAGGACGATGGTGATAGTGATGGACGGAATAGGGAATACGGGTATTGTAGGAATGTATTTATATTTGTATTTGTATGTTTATACTAGCTAACATGACAATTGAGGGGAACGAAAAAGAATCGCAGGATTGATTCATTGGTCATAATAAATTTTTCCCAAAGATCTAGGCCACGAACAGCAAGCCGTCGACTTATCAAGATGATATAAGAGTGGTATAGTGGGAGTGAAGTCCCTCCTAGCTATGCCATTCTCCTCTCCACCAAAAGAAATTGGAGACCTCTTTGACGAGTAGAAGAAAGAGAAGAGAGAACCTTCTCCTCCTCACTGTCGTTTTCATCATAGCAGTTATGATACTTCAAAGGAGATATCACTACATGAGATTCTCAACCATCCATTATGCTATAACGTTGATCTCTCATACTCCTAAGACCTCATCCTCTCCAGAATTCTCGTCTAGCAACACAGTAAGTTCTCATTCTACCCAAATCATATATCACCACCCACTATCAAAATCTTGAGGTGGGAAATTAAAGCATATCAGATATAACAAACCTCTTCTCGATTAGAGATTTGGTCTATCAGAGTCTGTAAATAGTCTTTCCATTCAGTGAGGTATCTGATAGTGAATATATTACATAGGTATGTAGGTAGGTATCTAGTATTACGCATTACCCACAACTAGATTGAGCCGTGATACCCAATGTACGACAAACGCATGGCTTTTTAAGCCCCAACTTTATCTAATCTCAGTTATCACCACAGATCCACACTGTTCGTTCATTACCAGCTTGGAAAGGTTCTGTATACTACCCACATGGCACGACTCTTGTTGTGCTCCCTCACAAGATCAGCATCGCCATGATTCGGGGTAGCAAAGACATGAACATACGAAAGTTAATTCAACACTTATGATGTACGGTATTCATACCTTTAGTTTGCTCGATCGAAATACCACATGAATAGAACGTTGAAACTTCACGGGAATCTCTCGCATGTCTGTGTTACAACTTACAAGGGGTATAAGACGACTCTCGCGTGCCTACCTACCTAGACAAATCTCTCGGCTCTCTGGCTCTCCTTCAAATCACCCCTAAAACAATCTTCCGTGGTTGTTATCTCAAATTCAATCATTCTCTCAAGCTCAACCATTCTCATACCAATCCTCTCATATCTGTGAACATAAGACCGAAGTACAAGTACAAATCCTACCCCGAGAACATCACCATCACCATATCACTCTCCCGTCTTCCAAAAACCACTCAACACCTTCCTTCCCCATCCAAAAAAAACCCCACTTCGAATTCTTCCTCGCCCCTAGCTCGATCACTGTCCTCGTCATCCCTAATTCACACATATCAAAATCGAAACATGAGAGTAAAATAACTTAAAGTCTACAAATATGATACGATGTGCATCTATAGTTTTTGTATACATACTACATACTACATACCTCGCCAAATCAAGTGTCTTGGTTCTTAGTTCTTGAATCTCTGCTCTAAGAACTAAAAGCTAAAGACCGTCAAATTAATACCATCTTCAATACGATATAATAAAATATGATAATTCAAGTTCTGCCACTACTCTAACGTTTGAATTTGTCTGATGGCTCTGCCTTCTTTATGTGAAATGCAGCTTGTGTTTCGAGACCTACCTGCCTCTCATCTGTACTTTCAAGCTTCTCACTGAGATTCGGGGAGAGAAGGACTGGGGTTTCAAGTTCGTTTCGAATTCATATTTTCTTTTCCTTTTCCATTCTTACTCCAGGTTCAAGATTCGAGAGCTAGCATGAGGAAGTTTGTATGCCAAACCGGTGATATGTAATCTCTCGCCAGACTTGAGGGTTTAATATAGGGGATATTCTAAGCACGAGCAGAATCCAGATGGTTTGGATGTTAGGTAGTATATATCATGGCCTGTGAGTACCGTGGCCAGTGATGTTTATTGATTATCCCCTATTTATTTGATTGGCTTTTTCGATGTACAGCCTTTTTTGTAGCTCTTGAGTTTACTCTGATTTGGATTATGATTTCTTCCACGTCTGTCTATGCTCTCCCGATATGAAATTTGGTTTTCAGTTCAATATATAACACGAGGATTTCCTATTCCGAAATCAACCATGCAAGAACTTTGATAAACGTACCCAAATAGCATGTGAATACCTAGGCAATATCCCTACAAAAGCAAGAGTGAGTATTCCACTCTATCCACCATGGTACAGTATCCCCCAAACCCCCATTGTGAACAAGCAATTTAGCAAATCTGCAGCATGGAGCTTAAACGTTAATGAGTCGAACTTCAGATGATTTTCGTCTACACCATTCTACTCTAATCTAGCATCTCCTATAATATACCCGGGGGAAAAGGAAGCATGAATAAGAAATTCAATGATTCTGTGTGTAAAAAAGTTGTAGAGGATTTCTTCGGATACCATCATAGAATTAACCGAGTCTGCACGTAATGCATTGGTACATACATGCTTATTCTACTTATTAGGTATCTAGGTACGAAAGAAGCAATACCAAAAAAGCGATCAACAAAATTCTAGAAGGGTGGCGTTGAAAAAAAAAAAGTGTATCCGAGCTAGATATGAAGATATATCTACCCAAGAAACATTTCGAAAGGTGCACCCGTGCTAGCTATAAATTTTATTTTATTCTGATCACCGTCTATCTGGACTAAGTAAAAATAAAAGCAATCGCGCGGATTTGGCAGAGAGTCGTGGACTTGAATCTTTGCGAAGCACGCAATGAGGAATCTAGAGATGGTAAGTGGGTGGTTCGCTAATGTGATACGAAAAGGAGAGGCGAGATGATGGGGTGTGATGAGATGAGATGACATGATGTACAATGGATTGACCGAACTAGGAAATCTGATGCATTGAAGAGAAGAAAGGGTCTAAGACCAAGATGAAACTGAGAATGCTTGGATCAAGATATGCTTACCCCCTCGGTTTTGACGTGGCTGGAGGAGATTTACTGATATTTAGTAGGATTGGTGGAACGGGTAATTAATCAATCGAGAATATATTTTGGAAATTGGGAGTGAGGAACTGCCCATCTTATTCGTTGTGTTAGGGAGGTATTGATAAAAGTGATTGATGGGATATATCAAATTTTATGAAAAGGAGACGCAAGTGAGTGATGGTGAGATGATGTGTCTGTAACAATATGCCTAAGGAAACCAACGCCCCTATTTCTCTACACCTGGTCTAATTAACAATTTTTAACCTTTAATATTATGAGTAAATGTCGTGTTCATATATTCGATCGAGACTCAAACCACGTTTGTCTCGTTCTCGTTCTCTAAAATGCGAGATGCGGAATACTCGCTTCCTTGGTTCTCCGCTTTCATTCTCCCCTTTGAGCCCCCTTTTGCCCTCCAAGCCGCTTTCCAGAAGTTCTCATGTGACCGTTCAGACTACCGCTTAATCAAGATTCTGGCACTTCAATCTGTTCGACTCATCAATCCATCCAGACCCACGTCCGTCAAAAAGCTTATATGCAAATCTCTTACCAAGTCTTGGCAGGGACAGCGAGGAGCCGTGAAACCACTCTATATGACTTAAAGAAGTGCTGACCTGGCCAGCTCACAAGAAAGAGAACTTGAGTCAAACTTTGACCAGATCTCTTAACCACAAAACATACACTAATTACAGTCACTAGGAATGTGGAAAGGCGAAGTAGGAAAAGGCACAAAAAACAAAAGAAACATACAACAGTGGGGATTCGCTGGTGGTCACCCACCCAACTACTAATCCACCGATCTGAAGCTTGTGTATGGCAGAGCGGACGGGATGCCCAA